>CAUZXS010003254.1:0-120522 GCA_963585895.1 Sepioteuthis lessoniana | reverse complement strand
GTTTCGTAGTAGGGCATTGTAGATTTTGTACATATATGTATATATATATATACATATGTGTATATTATATATATATACATATATGTGTATATATATATATACATATATGTGTATATATATATATACATATATGTGTATATATATATATATATACATATATGTGTATATATATATATACATATATGTATATATATATATATACATATATGTATATATATATATACATATATGTATATATATATATACATATATGTATAATATATATACTGTGTGTGTGTATATATATATATATACTGTGTGTGTGTATATATATATATATATATACTGTGTGTGTGTGTATATATATATTATATATATAATATATAGTGTGTGTGTATATATATATATATATATAGTTAGTGTGTGTGTATATATATATATATATATATATACTATATAGTGGTGTGTATATATATATATATATATATATACTAAATATCACTATATATATACTAGTGTGAGCTAATATATATATACACTACACTACAAGTCGACTACCACTCACTATATATATATATACTACCTACTAAACTACTACTAACTCTAATACTCACTCACTATATACTCACACAGTACACACGTTAGCGACACCTACCCGTAGCGGCTCCCCACGACCCGAAGGCTCCCTCTTCCCGATAGCTACTACCACCCCCAAGGTGTCGGGGGAGGGCGCTACTCCATTCCCTGATTGCTCCACTTTACCCTTGAACCGTACCTTATAATGCTGAGTGTTAAGCAAGGTGGTATCAAGTTCCATTTTTAAAGTCTTTGGTATGACTCGACCTGGGATTGAACCCAGGTCTCCCGGGCCATTGGCGAACACTCTAACCGCTGGGCCAATGTCCCGGTTATATATATATATATGTATGATGTAATGATATATAATATATTATATATATATATATGTAGTAATATAGTAGTGTGTGTCGATTGTAATATATATATCTATATATACTATATCTAGTGATATACTATATATATATATATATATACTACTAGTGCTGTGAGTGTGTCTACTACTACTCATATAATATTATATATAGTGAGTGTGACTATCATATACTTATCATACTATATATAGTGTGTGAGTACTCACTATCTAACTACTATACTATATCACTACTATATATATAGTGTGTGAGCTACTACTATATACTATAACTACTACTACTACCTACTAGAGTAGTATACTACTACTATACTACTCTATACTAAGTGTGTGACACTACTATATATACTACTATCACACTCACTACTAGTGAGTAGTGTATACTCACTCACATACACCACACACACACTATACTATGAGAGTAGTAGACTCACAACTCTACTACTCTCACTATATATACAGAGTGACTCTACTACACTATCTACTATATATAGTATATACTCTCTACCTATATATATCTACTATATAGTGTGAGTACTACTACTATACTAACTATAGTGTTGTGTATATATACTACATCACTACTCACTAGTGTGATATTATAACACACACTACATCTACACGATCACTATATATATATATACTCTATCTAGCATGTCTACAATCAGTATATGATATACACGACACATACACTTAATACTCCTTAAACACATCCAAACCCCCCCTCCCCCCCCCCAACCCACTACATGCCCCCAATAGCCCCCACACTTCCCCCCCATGCCCCACCATCCCCACTCCTAAAAACTGCTCCCCAGAAAACTGGCCCCCTTACCCCCATGCTAGTCTAAACCCGCCACTTACTTTCAAACTTAAGTCTCAACATCTTATGTTTTAACAGATTAGCTTAATTACCTACCATTTAATTTTTTTTGTTGTGATTTATGATAGCATTGATTACAATCAACAAACCATTTTCATATTGAGCATAAAACTTTCACTTAGATAAATGTTTTTTTTTTTTTTTACTGTAAACCTTTGTAATCTGACAACTTAGAGCTTCTTTTATCTCTCCTACGCAGAAAGTAATAATTGTTGACCTGATTAAATTGTACTTTATAAAAATTATCAACTGTTTTTCTATTTTCCTCTTTAAAATAAGCTACTATTGTACACAGAAATTTTATGAGATAGAAAAATAATTTTTTTTTTCTTTTTGCATCTTGTTCCAAAGGTAGGTGTTGCTTGAAAGATCATATTGTTATAAAGCAAGTCAAAATTATTGCTTCCCCAAAGAAAATTTAATTTTTTTGGCTATTGTAGTGAGCTTTACCAGGTTTTGTTTATAGTATAAAAAGTATAATTATACTTCGTTTTTTATTTGTCTCATAAGCCTTTTACCTATATTTTAATATTCTGTTTAGTATGTTGATAAAATTATTTCTTTGAAGAGTAATATTACCATGTTTCAAACATCTAAATTCTTTTGCTTTGCTTTAACTGATATTTTAAAAAACTTCTTTTACACATCTAATCATTGCTATATTTGAGGTGTTAAAGTGGCTTGTTGCACTCGATAATTTAAAATTGCAGATTAGACTTGTATCTAAATAATGAAAACCATTGATCTGTAATGTTTTTCAGATATGAGATTTTAATACCCATTACTTTCCAGCATTGAGCATAAAATGTTTTCTTAGTTTTTTTTTAACTGTTATATGAATTTGTTGATGTACATTTGAAGTTTAAGTTGTATTTAAAAAATACAACATTATTTGTATATAATTGAAAATATTTTTTTAATGAAAATTGTGATTGCAGTGTATATGAATGTTATATTTTGACAAATTCATTTCTATAAAAATGGGTAATTATATACACTGGTTCTACTCTTACATAACGCAATTATATCCACATCAAAGCCTTTGCTTGATTAGATCAACTTTACTTCTAATGTTGAATGTTCAAATGAAGATGTATACAAAAGGTTAAAAGAAAATTAAACTGTGGGTTGTAAGCAAGTAAAATATAGATTTTATAGAATTAAAAAAATTTAATGCTTATTTCTTTGTAAACTATGTGTAGAACGCACTTTTATGGACAAAAATATTTTCAAGCTTTACTAATTTAGAATTGATATGAAAAACTTAGGTTATAAATATATTGTAAATTTTTTTGGATTAGTCACTTGTCCATATGCTTGATTACCTGGTAGTAATAAGGTTCTATTACAGTAGGTTTTCATGATGCTGACTTTAAATTTAACTTAAAAAAGATACTCACCAAATGCTGCATGTTTAATGTCTTTAGATCAAAACAAGTAGAAAAAAAACAGTTTGAAAAACTAACTTTTTATGTTTATATACAGGTTTATCATATAAACTAATGATATGAATTGAACACACTTCATCAATAATGAATCTAACAATCTGATAATATTCAAGTGATTTTTTGTAAAACCACCTTTTATAAACTGCATGTTAAATATCCTATCCTGAAAATGTTTTGTAATTGGTGAAGGTGGGGGAAGCTTGAATATCCTGTTACATAACCTAATTACAAATCAATTGTTGAATTTTAAATACTTGTGTCTAGCTACCTGAATGATCATTTTACTGTGTCAAGAATGTTTTTTGTTGTTGGTTTTTTATTCCTTTATTTTAAAAAACGTTTTCATAATGATTATTTGCTTATGTGAAAATCATTATGGAAAATTAGTAAATGTAAAAGTTTATTTACTTTGATTCTTTTTTCATGTCAATTCAGTATTAGTAAAGATGTAAAATGTTTTTCCTTCTAATGTTTTGAAGGAATTTTTCTCAATTTTGTTTATATACTTGTATAATATATATGCTTTTATTTTGATGATATTCTTACAATGTTTATCAGTAAAGTCTTTGCACACAATCTTCCTGGGGATAGATATCAATTCAACTTTGGTAACACTTGCTCTGCAGGTTCTCTAATATGATTAGGTTGATATTTACTTTCACTGGCTCAGATGTACCCTATTATTTAAAAGAGGATGATCACTGTCAAGAATAACTTGTAGCATTATAAAAAGTTGACTGAAGAAAAAGGTACCTAACACATAATGATTAAATTATTCATTACGTTGTTTACATTACAATGAACTTTTTCCAATGTTAAAAAAAATCTTTTTGGAAAATCAAAAAACAAATAATCTAATGAATACAAGCAAGGAAACATCTAAATAAAACATCAGTTTTATGCATAATTACTGTAACACCCTATTAAGAGAAAGTAATTATATTACACTGGAGAATAACTAACTTGAAGTTTGTTTTTTTTTTTTTTTTTTTTTTTAAATCTAAAGCTTGCTAATAAATGTATCTTTAAATTATTTTACAGAATAAGTTAACCTAATTTACTAGTATGGGAAAATAATTACACTTAACTATGTAAAAGATGCAAGATTTGTTAGTTGTTTTTGTGTATAAGGTATTAATAATTTGTGGTGAAATTTGACAAACAAATGATGGTTATTTTGATTGATCTCACAAATTTACTTTTTGCTCATCTTTTTAGTTTTTTTGTATTGACAATCATTGAACTAAAACAAATCATTTTTTTCTGTTTCCATTTATATTTGTTATAAACTCTACAATATCTATTTTGTATTTTTGCAGACCTTTATAAAATAGATCCATTATACCTGAATCTTTTGCACAAAATATTACTTGGTTATAAGTTTTTATAATAGTAATTATTAGAATTCACTTAAGTATACATTTTAATAATTAAAGAAATTAAAGAAACCTGGTAGTTTTAAGAGAAAAGAATGCTTGTCCTTTGAACATAATTATACCTTTGCTTGCATTTGAAATTTCCTATTTGGGTTTTAAGTAAGCTCTTTTTAAAATGTCAAAGAAACATATCCTCTTTGAAATATTTTTGTCTTTTGAAAAGATATATAAATGTAGATTGTCCACCTGTACAGATTGTTAGACATCAATTATTTCTTCATTTCACTGTTAGATAACAAAGCATTCTCTTTTCTTTTTTTTTTAATTGCACTCTCAGATTTATCATAAAAGTCAATGTTTATATAAATGAAATGACATCAACCAATTCCATGGGTGGTAAGAAAGATATTACCTTCAAGAGAAATTAGAAATAAGATAAGGAAGCATTATTACTGAGTGATGGGAATACAATGTTAGAAAAATTTTTAGAAAAATGGAAAGGTTATCAAGAAAAGTGTATTGACCACCAAGAAAATATATGAAGATAGTGTTTCAAAATGTAAACAGAAAAGATGCAAAATATTAATGAACCTTGACTGAAGACCTGAAAGCAACCAAACTGCCACTTTTAAGTAAACATTACAAAGAGAAACATTAGGTTAGTTGAATGAAGTATGTGAAAACTTATTTCTTGACTGTTATTTTTTTGTGATGACTGTCTAGTTATATTGGATAAACTTGATGGTTGGGCTGGAGGTTGCATCTTTCATGAAAATAGTCAACCAACATGACTTAGACAACTGGGGTTGGTAGAATTATCTTTTTAAAAATGCTTTGTACTTATATTAAGTACAAAGCATTTTTGTGAGTAGTGCAAGTCACAACCAGAAAGCTTTTTGCTAAAGAGTATATTTATGCAAATCAAAACTGATTATTGTTCATCTATTCAAAATGTTTTAAAAAATACCAGATTAATGTTGAATGGGTTTTCAGATAGATCACATAAAAAGTTGTCCATCATTAAAAGAGATGCATATGAAAATAGAAAACGCTATTCTTGTAAATATTAAAGCTGAAACAGTTGAAATGTTAAAATCAGTAGATGGAAACTTGAAGGTTACAAAATATCCAAGAGCCCATATTAATATAAACAATAATTTATTCAGTTATGAGATATCTTGTAAATTGTGTCTGTTGCTTATGTATTTTTAATTTATTTACAAATACGTTTTTGCATTTAGTTTGTAAGCATAAAAAACCTGACGCTTCCCTCATACAAAATATCTGTATTTTTAATAAATATGATAGCACTCACCATGTAAATATAAACATATCCTGAAAATACCAACATTTGTTGGTTAATGCTAATTTTGTGAAATCATTGACTTGCATAATAAAATCTCACATACTGTGTATGTATTTTAGATAATTCTGAAACAAAACAGAATTGTACAAGTAAAAATAACTGATTAAAAGTAGTAAAAGCAAATGTACTGAAGAGAATATTGAACCATTAAGATATTATTTTTAGAAAAAAACATTTGTCAAAACTATTACATTCTCTAATATGCTGCTTCATGTTTATTGTTATTTTTCACAAGTTGTGGCCTAAAAATGCTATTGGAAATAGCATTTTTAGGCCACAACTTGTTAATCATTCTCGGGGCTTTAACCTCACTATTTAATTGAATTTTGTTAATTCATAATGGAGGAATGAGTATACTGTATTTGTTGATAAACTCTCTTGGTCCTTTGGAAATTTTCTGATTTTATATTTACAATGAAATTTTGATTTTAAATTTTATATAGAATTTAAGAAGAATGAATATATATATATATATATATATATATATATATATATAATGAACAGTATACTTTCATATTTTCCATATATTTTGTATTGATTGAATGGATATTTCCTTTTGAATGATGTTTTAAAACTGAAAAAGATGCCAACAGATGTCCATTAAAAATTTAATTTATCCTCTTTAGAATTACTAGGTTTTCAAGCTCTTTTTTATTAGCAAGTAACCTGTTTTTTGCTCTCTAATTTAAAAAGAAATTTTAATTGATCAAAAATATATTAATGATACTGATCATATAGTTATGGCTGATGCTAATATAAACTATTCACAAATCACTACATGTGATGGATTATATATTGTGTTGCTATGAATCACTTTTAAAGCTGTTAAATGTGTAAAGGTAACCAGTATATTTGAATAATTCAACATCTAAAAGAAGTTACTGAAATGTTCATAAAGCCAATTACAAGTTGTCTTTATACCATTATATTTCAATCCTAGATTGTAATTATAACATTTTCATATATTTTGAGGTGTTAATTTTTTCCTTCTAAAATGAGCAATTAAGGAAATTTGGCAAACTACCAACAATATTCTTATACTTTCCTTTCCACTATTATTAAAAGTATACAATATACTTAACCAATCTATTTATTTTGGTAGCATAGAAACCCAGAGTTAAAGAATCCATGAATTCTTTGGTATTTGATCTTCTTGGTTGTTAAAAGCTTTTTCTTGTATGATTTCAAGATACTTAAAAAGGTGGTATTTCATTTGAGAGAGATTTGATGGAGTTAGCAGGGTTGTAGCTTTTTGTTTAGTTTCTACCATGATAATTGCAAGACATCTTTTTGATTGACAAATGCTGGAAGTAAACATTGCTGTTATTGGTAAATTTTGTTTTGCTCACAATGCTTCTGTGATGGTTCTGCTCACATTCAAGATGTTGTTGTGGATGATTACACTTATTTACTGCCAAACAGTGACCATAACCCCTTCTTTTTTCTTATAATTTTGGTTTAGAGAAGTGCTTTGTTGTCCAGCCACTTTGTGGAACACAATCAGTTATCATCCATTTTCATCATGTTACAATATGATCAACAACTGAATTGTTTTACCATGCAAAAGAAGTGCAGAACATAATGGTGAATTTCTTGGTTTTCTTTAAGCTCATGCAGCACCCATTTGTTAAGCTTTTTTTTTGTTTTAATACCAAACAATTGTTGAATGGTTAATATTCAGTTCTTCAATCTCCAGAGTTGTTTTTCTCTGATATAATTAATAACTCTGTGTTGGTTATCATCAATTACAAAAGAGTATGTGAACTCTTTCCTCATCTTTAAATTCAGAATAACAAAAGCTACTATTTTGTGCTAACCTTAAAGAATATGTTGAAAATATTAAATGTCAAATTTTAAAACATTTATTTTTACTTAGGTAAAACATTTGTTCAACTTCCTAACTCAATTGGAACAAAAACAGTGAAACCTTAAATAGTTAAAAGCAAAATCATGATTTGTTTTATTGTAGGATATGTTGGTTGACATTTATATGTAATTGTGGTGCTCATGATGTAATGGATATCATCTTAGAAAATGGACTTGGTGACCAAGTTCAAATCTTGGACAAAACCATTTGCATTTCACATAACACTAATATCCTTGGGGAAAGGTATGAATCCAATTATTTGTCCCCAGCTATAAGTAAATAGTAGAGTAAACTGGGCTCTTTAACCTTGGTATAGCAGTCAGTCTAGGTGAAGGAAAACTCTGAATTCACACCTGTTAAAATCTACTTCAAAATTGACCTTGTGTTGCTTCTTGCACATGTGGAGAGGTTGGTAAATATATATGCAATTGTGGTAGAAAATTTGAGCTTTTCTGACTTATGTTGATTTACTTTTTTATAAATATATCCATCTTACTATTCATAATTGCTAAATAATCATCTTACTTTCATTATATTCTTGTTGACAACTTTTGTATAGTAATATTTTTTGATTTCATTGAAATGTAATATAACTTTGATCTTAAATTTAGTTGCTTTTTATGGGGACTTTCAGACTGTCAATTAACAAAATTTCATCTAGCACTAGTGTATGTGAATGAAGATAGTGATATATTAAGCTATTTGGAAAGATATATGGAATGACCAAATTTGAATGACTAGTTGGAGGCTTGTTGCCTAATTGATAAAGTAGTTGTTGCATTAAGATAGGCTTCCTGAGGAAAAGTAATGGAAGTTTTTATTGTTTATTATTAATTTTCTGCTTACTAACAATTGTTGAATGTTGCTTTCAGAGTTTTTATTAAAAAAAAAAAAGTAACTTTTTAAGATAAAAACTAATAGCTGTACAGTTCATATTGTCTGTTTATTTTATACCACTCTTTGCTGTTGACATTAATTTCTTTCTCCTCTTCCTCTCATTTAGATTAAATATTGTCTTCATTTCCTTCAGAATTTGCTAGTATATAATACTAGCAAATTCTTGAGATGTATGCACAAAAATAAAATAGCTTGTTCATTTTATTTCTGCAGCTTAGTCCATTTGGTGAAAAATAACTTGGAAGAATTGGAAAAGGTGATGTTAAAATCTAGTATAGGAGAAGAATATAAAATAACATTTATTTCATGAATACTTGCATACACAACTTAAATATTTATAATATTTTAGGTAAGAATTGGAGTAATCGTACTTATTTATCTCATTTTCTTAATTGAGTTGATCATTTTGAAACATTTATATTTTGGAACACAAGAGAAACTGAGATAACATCAGTACAGGATTTTCTATGACATGTTCCAGATATGACATATAATATTTTGTTACCTCTTAGATTTTAACTAAAAATAATATTGATTCAGTTGTGTTACTTTAGTTTGATATCATTTCATTTTATTATGCTTCAGTATAGAGTATCTGAGAAGCAGATATGCAGATTTTTTTCCCTTCTTTCAAGTTGGTGAGAAGTATATAATTTTGGTGTGAAGGAATATAACTGATCAGTATATCTAAATATAATCCTGGCATAATTTTTTTAATTGTTAAATTAATTTCTGAGATTAACTTTACTTTTTCAAAAGTCTCTTCACAAATTTGATACTTATAAAAGTGAGACCAATTTGTCTTAGATATCTTAATGAAGTGTCAAATCCTTTTGTAACCTCATTGGCTTAGCTCTGTATTAGGTTTGATTATTCTTATCATAGCAACCAAGGATTGTATAGTAGACTTTAGAACTTTTCAACTTAAAAACACATAAGCAGAGATGTACTCTATTAATTTCTGTGGTACTATAGAACTTAATTTTGTACAAGGCAATTTTTTTTAAGAAATAAAGTTAAAGAAAGTTAACTTATTTTTATGTATCTGGTTGATATATTTCAACCTAAATATCATCAGTGAAACTGAGATATATATGTCAGTTTTTAGGTAAACCATAACGTCTCCTTTTCTTTATATTTTATATCCAGACTAAATATTGTATTTTGATAAATTAATGCATCTCTTATCAAAAGGTGTGTTTTAGTATACTTTAGATGCAGCAGTTATAATTATATACTATAAAGATCATTTGTGGTTAAAAAGGGATTTTTTTCTGAATTAAAAGAAAAATAATTCCCTCTTTAAAACTTTAAATGGATAACTTCCTAATCTCAACTTTAGCCTTTCCAAACTTTTTGTCTTGGGATATAAATGTAGTCTTTGAGATTTGTTGGGTGCATTGTCTGAAAATGCATTTTGGTTTAGGCTTTTAAAAAGAGCCTTACTGAGTTGATCTTTTCACTTTAGATAGTTTTACTGATTCATCAATTATATTTCTGTGTCTAAAAGATGTACTCTACTCCTGAAGTTTCTTGTTTGTCTTTTTCTTATTGTTGATGTGTCATAATGTCCTCACAACTTTGATCTTCTGGCTTTTTCTTTACCTGGGTCTTAGATTTAAATTAATTTTTACCATTTTCAAATTTACTGACATTCATATGATGATTGCCACCACTTTTCAATTTGTAACATTTGAGCAATCTTTTATCAGCTGTAATATGTGGTATATTCTAATGCCCTTTCATGTATTGAGTTAAATCACCTTTCTACATATTGGACAGATATTTTTTTCCAAGTCCAGTATGTAGGATGCTGATGTATATATATAGCTTGATTCTGTCTACAGTCATAGAATCCCAAAAGTGGATTTAGATAGGGACACTTAATTACAAGTTGAATTGTAAATCAATATGTAACTGGTCAAAATCCTGCTTTTGCATGACATGTTTAAGTTTACAGTAAACCACACATTGCTATTTAGATGTTGGATCTTTACAAATAAGTTTAAGCCACTCTGAATGGTTAATTGCTTGGGACCTCCAGTTTTTTTTACATTGATTTTCAAAGCTTTCAGTTTATTCCAAAATATCTTTTAAAATGCTTTTTTAACTCATGTTGAAGATGCTTGCCAGTATTCAGTTTGCCATAATACAATGCCTTTAGAAATGTTTTCCTCCATTCTCATCACATGGTTTGTCCGAAGTATCTGATTAATAATTAATCATTTTTTTATGTTAGAACTCAATGTCCTACGGAAAACTTTATAATTACAAGTGGATGAGTTCCAGCTAATTTTTAATGTTCTATGGCAGTTTTGATGGACTTCAAGCATCTTGAAATGGCAGTTAAGCGATCCAAGTTTTAGATGAGTAAATCAATGCAGTAAAGACACAAAATTCATATATGCTAAGCTTGTTGCAAATGATATTCAATTATGTATGTATACAAACACACAGTTGCACAGTTCCACTTTTATATCAGCACACATTCAGATTACAAACATACTAATACATGCATTCAAAATTTGTCTCAGTTGATTCATTTGTTGTGATGTTCTTTACTGTTTGTTGAATAATAAAAATTTTAGTTTTTGTATTTGGTCAAATACTTAATATGTATTGGTTTAAAAAATTGCTCTGAATAATATTAAGACCAGAGAGCAGATCCAAAGTTTGTTAGGCTTTTCAAAACCCTTTGCACTATAATAGTTGAATATTTATTCATAAGTCTGTTATCAAGTTTTTTAATTTTTTACCAGTTTAACACAGAAATTTAATAAAGCACACACTTAAATATCTAAGTTCTTTCTAAAGTCCTGTTTTAGAAGGGGAATGTTTTTCTAATAGTTGACTCTTAACATTCAAAGTTTAGACTTGCATTCTTTGGTGAGCTGGGCTTGATGCTAAATTACAACTAAATTCTTTAGAAGTTTTTTTTTTTTAATCCTTTAAATCTTCCCTTTTTCTAATCTTTTCAATTTATATATAATTCTAACTGACCTCCAGTGATTGTAAAAATGGTTGGGGTATCTAAGATTTAATAGTGATCATATGGTGATAAAGGATATAGTTATGAGCTAAGTGACTTTAGACTAGAGTGGGCTTTCAACTTCAAGCAAGAGAGTGGAGCAGGAATGCATGGGAGGTTGAATTTGACCCATTTCTCTTAATGTCTGTACTCACTTAGGTGATGTGAAGGTTGAAGCCTCACATGTAAGTGGGTTGGGGAGTAAGCAAAATAGACTAGGTAAAGAAATTTTCAATTATTTTTGTTGGGTTAGCATTTCTTATAGTTAGTTGAATATAGTTCTTGTAATTTACCTTTTCTATTGTTCATTTTTTAGATCTATAAAAAAATGCCTATTAAAGACTTTGATAAAATCTAACAGGTATTCTTTCAATTTTGGTGGGGGGTCTTTCCAGTCAATAACCAAGCAAGAGATATAAAGAGGACCTGTTTCTTCCACATGTCCTTGTATGGAGCGAAAAAAAAAAAAATTAACTGATTTTAATCATAAGTTACATCCTTGAACAGAAATACTTAATGGTACATACGTTGAATTATTGTGAAAAATTAGAGTACATTGCAGTTTTGTGAATAAAATAAAAAGATGTATTGTTTTATATTCATTCATTTTTAACATACATTAACCAATTTTTAATATTTGTTTATATTGCAAAAGTGGGAAACTAACTTTCTTAGTAAGGATTTTGCAATGTTGTTTTTTTTTTTTTGTTTTTTTTTTGTTTTTTTTTTTTATGATAAAATTTTAATTTTCTACCAGAAAATGATACAAATATGCAAAACATTAAAATGTTTTATCAGCAAATTGATGGTGGTGCATGTTGATTTTTTAATTTGAATAATGCATTAATATAATTAAGAAAATATTCCATAACTAGATATTTTACTTGGTGGGTAGAAACAAATCTCCAAAAAGTTTTACTCATAAAATAAGCATAGGATTTTAGGGATATAGACTTAGTCTATATCCCTAATATACTTTTAGTCTTATTTCGACTCATGGAATTTAGTTTCCATGTTTTAAAAAGCTCTGTAACAGTCATTATTTGTTCAGACATTTCTTTGTTTTCGAATGTCTTCCTATTAATTTTGTAGTCTGTATTTTCTTTTTTTATCCACAAATGTTTCAATAGATAACTGTTTTCTGGAAATAGGTGTTACAGGGTTCTTTAATGCCGATACACTGGATTCAAATAAATCCTGGCTCAGTTGGCTGGGGCTGTAGAATACACCGACCGCATCTCTGCAGAGAGGGACCCCCCCCCAACAAGTGTCCTGGACATGACACTAAACAATCTGATAGTGAGGTTTCAGTGATGCTGCAGCTTTGAGGGATGTGGAATACCCCTTTATTGCCATTGCTCCCAGGTCCACTCTGGCCTGAAATCATCATCATGTCATGCCACAGGCATGAATATCCCTGACCCTCTCTCGCCACTTCTCACTATCGTTCATTGCCTCTGGTAGGTCTTCAGGGCAACATCCCGTATCCTCACATAGCTGCTGAACGTATGTTCGAGCTGGTCGTCCTGCTTTTGCCTGGCCATATGTGGGGGTCAATAGGAGTACATCACTTATGAGCTCGTCCCTGCTTGTAGCAGTTAATAGGGTCCTTCTATCTATGGGTCAAATAAAACTAAACTGCATGCTTATGCTAAACTGGATTGTTTGAAATAGAACTTTGACATTGAAACTGTACTGTGCTGAATTGAATTGTTTGAAATAGAACTGTTTTGACATTTGGCAGTGTGTAAACAAAAACTATACTTTTACTAAACTAAATTGTTTGAATCTGAGCTATTTAATTAAACTAAATAGCTTGAAATTGAAATATTTTTAACAACTAAACTGTGTACTAAATAAAACTGTTTTGACATTGAAAATGTACTTACCCTTTACTGAATTGTTTGAAATTGAACTGTTTTGACATTTAAACTGCATACCAATGCTAAACTGAATTGTTTGAAATGGAACTGTTTTTTTATGCTAAACTGAATTGTTTGAAATAGAACAGTTTTGACATTAAAACTGTGTGTAAACAAAAACTATACTTATACTAAATTGAATTGTTTTAATCAGAACTGTTTGACTAAACTGAATTGTTAAAAAATATAACAGTTTATTTGTATAAAAATGAATTTGGTATTAAATAACCTACAATAGTTGATGTGCCATAAAACCCAAATCAACCAACCAACCAGATCAAATAAACTCAACTTATGTATTTCACATGTTAGACACTTATTCTAATTATCTGCAACTAGTTAATTTTGTATTGACTTAGATATCTCTGTTCACTGGTATGAGAGGTTAGTGTGTTCAAAGGGTTGTTTTTTTTTGTTTTTGTTTTTTAACTGACTCCTACCTAATTGGGATCCTTGGGTAAAAGTTATTGTATGGTAATATCTTCTTTGAAACAATGGCAGCAGGTGGGCTGGCCCAGTTATAGATAACTATGAAGTAGTAAAATCAGGAAACCATAATTCTGAGTGAGATTTGATATTTTCAGCTTGCTTATTCCATATAAAGTTATGTTGAGAAAAACATACTCAGAATAAAAGCATAGGTTAGAATAAAAAATTTGTAAGATTTTCTCTCATTCTTATGTTAATTTTCTAAATGGTAAATAAAGTAACTATCAGTCATATTCCTAATAATAAGGATAAAAAGGATTATTAGTATTCTTGATAATCATGGATTTGGTTAATAAACAAATGGAATTTTGGTATTGCAGTATGTTCAACAGCCACACAATATTGCTTAAGGATGTTTTATATACTACTAATCTGTCCCACTCTCATATATATATATATATATATATATATATATATATATATATATATATATAATCTTTGACAATTTTCAAGTAGATTTCTAAATCCCTCTAATTGGTTACATATGCTTAATTTTCTGTCCTAGAAACAATCTAAACTTTGGCTGACATTAGTTTGACCTAAGGGACATAGGTTGTTAACCTTCTTTTGGCATCTGCTTGATTTCCCTCTTTTTGTGCTAGTGCTGCACAATAAAAATATCTCAAGAGAACACACAAACTCTTTTTAAATGACTGTTGTAAAAAGAAAAATAAATAGATAGGTGGGTGCAGAGAAATTAATTGGAATATTAATCTGTTTGCTATTTCTTAATCTTTTTTATACTCAACTGGCTTTTTTTTTCTTTTATCAGCAGTAAACATAACTTATAGAAAATAAATGTAAAAACCTATATAAATCATATTTAGAAGTTTTGAATTGAATATATAATAGTTGGTCTTACATTTTAACAAGGTAATATGTAATTAATAATTTGCAGAAATTGTGTACAAGAATATGTTTATTATGCTTTTCCTGCTACGGACTTTGATGAACTACCCACACTTTTTATGGCGACTTAATGTAATGCTGAAAATGTTGACTCAGTTTGCAACTTTGTTCTTTTAGTTTTTTAGTACTTACTCTCATAGTTAAAGAGAACTTAAATTTACTTGTATCTATCTGTCCATTTTTTTCTTTATCAGTTGGTCATCATTTGTGTAGATTGCAGGTGTTAGAAAACTAATGAAATTGAATGATCTTTTTTATAAGAGTAAATTCAAAAGATTATTCCAATAAACATGTAACTTAGTATAGTTATTTTTTTTGGATAAAATTAACTAAGTCAAAATGTGTAAAATCCTTTTTTAAAATGGGACAAACAAGACCTAAAGATTTTAATAGGTATAAAAGTGAGCTAAGCTAAGTAATCAAGATGAAAAATGATAAAATCAATTGATCAACTCTGTATGTTATCAATAAAAAAACAATCCAATATAAATTAATGTAACTACTGAATTTAAGAGCCGTGTGTGTGTGTGTATATATATATATATATATATATATATATATATACACATATACACACACACACACACACGTACACAGTTTGGTGCAAAAAGATAAGCCCTCCACAAAAAAAAAAATCCAGAAATTTGTATTGACCCACTTTTTTCTTTCAAAAATTCATATTTTTATAAATGTATTTAGTAATGAAATAATCTATTAAAAATTTTTTTTAAAAATTTTTGATTATTATTTGAGAAAATATTAAAATTAGCATGTTGTAAAAAGATAAGGCCACCTATGAATTTATTAAATAAAACAAATTAACTCACAGATTTTAATGTTAAGATTTATTTTTACATAAAAAGTAGCAATAAAAATTAAAAATAAATCATGGGACATGGCAGTTCTCTTACAGATCATGAGAAATGAATGATCGATGCTTTTGAAAAAGATAGGCATTCTCAACAAGAAATCGCCAGAAAATCAACAGATCAAGGTGTGTAGTGAATAATTACATAAAAAAAATAAGAACAAAACACCCCAAAAGATTCCAGGTAGGCCAGAAAAACTCAGTCCAAGGAATAAACGGGCCATTATCAGAGATGTTAGAAAATCCAGAAAATCCGTTTCTCGGATTCAACTTCCTGGTGACATTAATTTTTCATGTTGGACTATATGGAGAACATTAAAAAATTGCCCTACAATGCTGGCCAGTCCATTAGCACAACATTTTTGTCACTAAAAAACACTTTTGAATGCCTTGATACATGAATTGGGGATTGTCTTGTTGGAAAATAGCCCAATTTCCTGCAATACGAAAGAAATCTTCCAAAAAATGTTCGGTGAGCATGTCAGTGTATTGTTTTGAGTCCATGTTACCACTTACAAGAACTAATTTGAATATTCCATTAGAACAAAATGCTCCCCATGTCATTACAGAGCTACCTTCACTTTGGTGTTTTGTTTTTTTTTTTTAAATCTTTTTTTCTTTCCTTAGGTTGTGCCAATAGCAATGGAACCCATCGGGACCTTCTAAATTCCATTTTTTTCTCGTCTGTGAATACAACATCACTCCATTTTTCCCCAAATGAGACGTACTTTTTGGCCCAACTAAATCTTGCTTTTATGTGATGTTCCTTCCATGAAAAAGCTTTTGTCCCTTTTGAATATTCAACAAATTCAAAAATGTTGTGCTAATGGACTGGCCAGCATTGTAGGGCAATTTTTTAATGTTCTCCATATAGTCCAACATGAAAAATTAATGTCACCAGGAAGTTGAATTCAAGAAACAGATTTTCTAACATCTCTGATAATGGCCTGTTCATTCCTTGGACTGTGTTTTTCTGGCCTACCTGGAATCTCTTTGGGTGTTTTGTTCTTATTTTTTAGGTAATTATTCACTGCACACCTTGATTTTCTTGGCGATTTCTCATTGAGAATGCCTATCTTTTTCAGAAGCATCAATCATTCCTTTCTCATGATCTGTAAGAGAATTGCCGCGTCCCATGATTTTATTTTTGATTTTTATTGCTAATTTTTATGTAAAAATAAATCTTAACATAAAAATCTGTGAGTTAATTTGTTTTATCTAATAAATTCATAGGTGGCCTTATCTTTTTGTAACATGTTAATTTTAATATTTTCTCAAATAATAATCAAAGAAAAATTTTTTAAATAGATAATTTCATTACTAAAAACATTTATTATCATCATGACGTGTGGCTCGCATGGATATCTCTGACCCTCTCTCTCCACGTCTCCCTATCATTCATCGCCTTCGGCAGGTCTTCGGGGTTACATCCCGTATCATCACACAGCTGCTGTATGAATGTTCGAGCTGGTCGTCCTGCTTTTGATTGGCCATATGCGGGGGTCCACAGGAGCACATCACTTACGATCTCGTCTTTGCTTCTCCAGCAGTGTCCGGCATGTCTGGTTCGTCTAGCTTGTATAGTTTTCGTGATAGGTGGTAGGTGGCCGTACAGTTGGCGCCGTGTGGGGTGTTGCTGCCAGGACCTGTTCAATATTGCTCGCAACATTCTTGTATAATTGCCGTCGAGCTTCTTCTCCAACCGTTTAGTCAGCGTCCAAGTAGTGCATCCATACAGCAGTATCGATATGACCGCCACCTGGAAGAAACTGCATTTCATTTTATCGGTAAGGCTTTCGATCATATGGAAATCAAACCTATCGATAGCTGTCCATGCCTTCGTTAGCCTTGTGTCGATGTCTTTTTCGGTTGATGAGATGCTGCTTCCTAGGTAGGTGAATTTGTCAACCAGTTTCAGGGAGGTTCCGTCTAGTGTGGAGATGTCGCCTTTCTGATTAAAGCACATAAATTCAGTTTTCTGTGCATTGACATGGAGTCCAATGCCTGCAACGGCTCGTTCCAAACTATGCTGTCGTGTTTCGGCTTGGTTGGGTGTATTGGCCAGTAGCACTATGTCATCGGCGTAGTCGGCGTCGGTAATTGTTTTTGCGGGGTACCTTCTGCTTCTTTTCTTTGTCAGCTCAAAGCCGTTTTCCCTAATGTTATCGATCGATGTCCTAAGTACGTAGTCTAGACAGATGATAAAGAGGTATAGGGCAAGCGTGTCCCCTTGTTGTACTCCTGCTACAATGTCGAAGTAATCTGTGTCTCCATCCGGTGAACACACTTTCACTTTGGTGTTTTTGTAGAGAATCATTATTGCTGCTACGGTTTCTTCTGGTAGGCCATATGCTAGTAGTATTTGTTCCATCTTCCCACTGTGAATGGAGTCGAAGGCCTTGGTAAACTTGACAAATAGTAATGTCGCCTGTAAGCTTTTTGCCCTCACGCCTTGTAGGATTCTACGAATGGTCAATATTTGTGAGGTTGTGGACCTGTTTCTTCTGAAGCCATTTTGGTTTTTCCTCAGGATTTTGTCGATTTGGGGTACTATGCGGTTTCGTAGTAGGGCATTGTAGATTTTGGCTGCAATGGATGTGAGTGTTATACCTCTATAGTTCTTGGCTAATCCGAGGTCCCCCTTTTTAAGGAAGGGGAGGATGCATCCCTTCGTCCACCTGTCTATCGGATTTTGGTTATAAACTGCGTTGCAGTGTCGGAGCAGTATGTCGTCGAACTGTCTCGTCTTCCACACTTCTGGGGGAATCTCGTCAAGCCCTGCAGCTTTTCTATTTTTAATTTTTTTCTAAGAACCGAGTCGAGTTCTTCTTTAGTGAACAGCCCTAGTTTAATGTCTAATTGCTTACTGATAATTCTGGTGATTGGTTCCTGCGTAATGTCTGGAGGGTTAGCTAGTAGATTTTCAAAATGTTGTTTCCACAGTTTAATTCTTTCTTGTTGGTTTGTCGCTTTCAGTTTTGCTTTGGCTGTGCTTTTCCTTCTACTCACTTCGTTTATTGTTTGCCAGACTATCCTAGATTGCCTATCCTCCACCGAGTCTCTAATCTTATCTCTCTGATTTTGTATGAATTTCGTTTGTTCTTTTAGATATATGCCTGCTAATTGCTTTTGTGCCTTCTTTAGTATTCGGGCATTTGCAATTGTTGGGTTCTTCCGGTAGCTTTCGGAGGCAGTTTTCACTAGTACATGTTTTTCTCTAACCTCTTCCATTTCCCATGGGGCTCTATATTTCGTTCTAGGTTTTGTTGGAATACACTTTGATGCTGCCTCGAGGTGTGCGTTAACGAAGTTCTCATATTCGTCGTTTGGGGTATTTTTTTTTTTCTTCCTTCTCTTGTAGTGTCTCGAATCTGTTTCTTAGTTCTAATA
Organism: Sepioteuthis lessoniana; assembly: GCA_963585895.1. NCBI lineage: Eukaryota > Metazoa > Mollusca > Cephalopoda > Myopsida > Loliginidae > Sepioteuthis > Sepioteuthis lessoniana. The sequence continues at coordinate 101,154 of CAUZXS010003254.1, read as the reverse complement.
CATATTTATCTCTAATATCTCTGTTGTTAAGGAGGGCCCAGTTATAGTGTTTAGTGGTCGCTGTTCGTAAATACATTTATAAAAATATGAATTTTTGAAAGAAAAAAGTGGATCAATCAAAATTTCTGGGTTTTTTTCATGGTGGGTGGCCTTATCTTTTTGCACCAAATGTGTGTGTAATATATATAATTGTTTTTATAGGTTTCTATTTTACTAGTTTTTCTTCTTGGTGAGACTTCAAACTAGGTCAGATTATGGTGGAAGAACTTGATGCTGTACTGAAAAAAAATTTAAAGCAGAAAAGCTGCAGGCCTCAATGAAATATCTACTGAAGTATGAAAGACAAGAAAATCTGACAACATACTTCTAATTATACTACTGTCAGTAAATAAAACACTGGAGGAATAAACAAAAGGCTGCATCCTCCCCTTTTTCAAGAAAAGTGATCTTGGAATCACTAAGAAAAGAACTACAGAGGCATAACCCTTACTATTATAGCTGCTTAGGTTTGTTATGCCATGCATCTCAACCATATCAAACTTAAGAATAATCAGAACAGTTTTCAGAGAAATCAATCCACAACTTTACAGATTCTTACTATCTGCTGAATCATCAAAGAAGTATATGCAAAAAATCTTGTGGCAACACTATTGTTCATAGATTTCTTCAAAGCATTTGTTTCTATAAATGGAGGAAAGATGGAACAAATACTACTAGCATATGGTTTTCCCAAAGAAACTGTTAGAGCTATAATCATCATCATCATCATCATATCGCGCTGGTAGCACGGATATCCCTGACCCTCTCTCGCCACTCCTCCCTATCGTTCATCGCCCTAGGTAGGTCTTCAGGACAACATCCCGTATCCTCACATAGTTGCTGAATGTATGTTCGTGCTGGTCGTCCTGCTTTTGCACGGCCATGTGTGGGGGTCCATAAGAGTACATCACTTATGAGTTCGTCCCTGCTTCTCCAGCAGTGTCCTGCATGTCTGGCTCGTCTAACTTGAATAGTTTTCGTGATGGGGGTAGGTGGCCGTACAGTTGGTGTCTTGTGGGGTGTTGCCGCCAGGACTTGTTTAAGATTGCGCGTAGCATTCTTGTGTAATTGCCGTCTAGCTTCTTCTCCAGCCGTTTTGTTAGCGTCCATGTAGTGCAGCCATATAGCAGTATCGATGTGACCGCTGCCTGAAAGAAACTGCGTTTCATTTTATCGGTTAGGTCTGATGTCCAAATAATCGATAACCTATTGATAGCTGTCCATGCTTTCGCTAACTTCGTTTCGATGTCCTTTTCGGTTGATTCGACGCTGCTTCCTAGGTAAGTGAATTTGTCTACTAGTTTAAGAGGGGTTCCATCTAGAGTGGAGATGTCCCCCGTTTGGTTATAGCACATATATTCCGTTTTGTGTGCATTAACATGAAGGCCTATGCTTGCTGCTGCTCGTTTCAAACTATGCAGTAGTGTTTCGGCTTGGTCAGGTGTATTTGCCAGTATCGCTATGTCATTGGCGTAGTCGGCGTCGGTAATTGTTGTTGCGGGGTACCTTCTGCTTCTTTTCTTCGTCAGTTCGAAGCCATTCTCTTTGATTTTGTCAATTGATGTTCTAAGTACGTAGTCTAGACAAATGATAAAGAGGTACGGAGCCAGCGTGTCCCCTTGTAGTACTCCTGCTACAATGTCGAAGTATTCTGTGTCTCCATCTGGTGATCGTACTTTTACTTTAGTGTTTCTATAGAGAATCGTTATTGCCGCTACGGTTTCTTTAGGTATGCCGTACGCTAGTAGGATTTGTTCCATCTTTCCTCTGTGAATGGAATCGAAAGCCTTGGTAAAGTCAACAAAAATTAATGTTGCTTGTAGGTTTTTTGCCCATACACCTTCAAGGATTCTACGGATGGTTAATATTTGTGAGGTCGTGGATCTATTTCTTCGGAAGCCATTTTGGTTTTTTCTAAGTATGTTGTCGATTTCGGGTTCTATGCGGTTTCGTAGTAGGGCATTGTATTAAACTAGGACTGTTCACACATGAAGAACTCGACTCGGTTCTCAGAAAAATTAAAAATAGGAAAGCTGCAGTGCTGGACGAAATTCCCCCGGAAGTATGGAAGACCAGACAATTCGACGACATACTGCTCCGACACTGCAACGCAGTATACAATCAAAATCCGATAGATGGATGAAAGGATGTATACTCCCCTTCCCTAAAAAGGGGGACCTCGGATTAGCCAAAAACTACCGAGGCATAACACTAGAGCTATAATAATGCTTTATAAAAACATGAAAGTAATGGTTCGCTCACCTGATGGTAACACTAACTTCAACATTGTTTCTGGAATTTTGCAAGGAGATACATTAGTGCCATATATGTTTATAATCTTCCTAGACTGCCTACTTTGGACATCAGTAAATCTAATACAATAAAATGGATTTACACCAAAAAAGACAAGAAGCAAATGATATCCCACAGAAACTATAACAGATGCAGATTACACAAATAATTTAGCATTTCTTGCAAATACTGCTGCCCATGCTGAATCCCTAATGCATAGCCTGGCACAAGCAGCAAAAATCATTTACCTCTATGTAGATGCAAATAAACTGAGTTCATGTATTATAAATGCCTGGCCTCTAAAATAATTGACAAGTTCACATACAGGGGCCCGACAATATTTTTCGGACACTTTAGTATTCGACTTTCCGAGTACCATAGAGTGGCGAAATTCCTTCAATAGAATAGCATAAACATATAAAGACAATACCTGTAATAAAAATGGAAGAAAATCGATTAGGTAAGGAAAAATATTTAATTTTCATCATTTTTTACAAAACACACGCGACATTATTTTTCGGACATCATTGAAAAACTGTTAATAGTCTGTAATATCACCTTTCTTCTCAATAACTTTTATCAATCTCTCTTCATAATGATCAAACATATGCCCAATAACATATCTACTTGTTTCTATGAGTTGTTTTTTGGCTCCTATTATTCGTTCCCATAGTTGAGCCACCTTCGTTATTTCAGGTCCATCATAGACAAGTTGCGCAAGCATTTCCCAAACATTTTCTATTAAATTTAGATCTGGGCTTCTTGCAGGCCATTCCAAAGTAGTCATATTTACTTTAGCCATCCATTCTTTCATGAGTTTTGACCCATGGATGCTGCAATTGTCTTGCTGTAGAACGAAATCATTCCCCATCTCTCTTCTTATCCTTGGTAGGGCTTTCTCGTCCAGCAACTGTTTGTAGCTTTCACTTTTCTGTCGTCCTTTCAGCCACTCCAAGCATATATTTCCATTAGCAAAGATCATACCCCAAACCATAACTCCTCCTCCTCCCATCTGTCGTTTGTTCAGTACAACAGGCTCACCCCTTCTCGACCAAGTACACCATCCATCGGGCCCATCAAACTTGAAACCTTCTTAAAGTCAACATGCTTTGTTAACCACCTTTTAGCACACTCCAGTCTTGCTCCTTTGTGTTTCTTTGTTAGTGTAATTTTTTTCTTAGCCTTTGCATACTTCAAACCAATCCTATGCTGCGTTCTTTGTGCTGTACAGACGTTTACATCCAATTCACATTTCTCCTTCACTTTTCTTGCTGTAACTTTTTCTCCAGATGTCAAAAGCCATGTCACAGTCCTCTTCATTCTCCTCTCAGTCCTCTTGCCAATTGATCTTTTCCGCCCTCTCTTCTTTTTCCGCTCGGAGTTTGTCTTCAGCATGTATTCGACCATTGATTTCGAAAGCTTCAAATCCATGGCGATCCTTCTGATGCTGAGACCATCTTCCCGCTTTTTCCGTGCCAAACAAAAGAACTTCTTTTGAATGCATTTTACCTCATTAAACTTAATTCTTTTGCCAAGAAATGTCCGGACTATTTATGCTGTTAGATTGTCCTATGTTAACGTAGTAGTAGGGGTGCCCGTGCCCCAGAACAGTGTACAAACAGAAAATTTGCATACAGCAACATATACATGAACATAGCTTTTAATAAAATAGGATTTTTTGTCATGTCCAAAAAATAGTGTCGCGCAAGTTTTCTCAAAAATCACAAGAAACTAAAATTATCAAAGCCAAACTAAAAAAAAATGATTACACTAGTAGTGGATTTTCACTCCTCAACTACGTACTTACAATCTCAAAAGTTTTTGGCACTAGTGACCACCTTGAAGTACTTTTTTCAAAGTGTCCGAAAAATATTGTCGGGCCCCTGTATCTTGGCAGCAATATCTCATCTATTGAAAGTGATATCAACATATATCTAGCAAAGATGTAGACTGCTATTGACTGGTTATTGATCATATGGAAATCTGATCTCTCCAACTGAATAAAATAGGATTTTTTTCCAAGCTCTGGTTGAGTCAATATTACTCTATAGATGCACTAAGTGGATGCTAACAAAACACATGGAGAAAAAGCTACATAAGATCTGTACAAGAATGTTAAGTGCTATTTTGAACAAATCCTGGAAGTAACACCTCACAAAACAGTAACTGTATGGCTACTCCCTCCCCTCTCATAAACCATCCAAGTAAGATGAACCAGACATGAAGGGCACTGCTGGAGAATCAAGGATGAACTCATAAGCAATGTTCTATCAACCCCTGCACATGGATGCACCAGTATTGTTCTGTGCAGACACCAGATGTAGTTTGGAGGATCTGCTGGGAGTGATAGATGGAGAGAGTAAGGGAAATCTGTACTGTCAGCATGATGATGACTATGATGATAGAAAAAATAAATGGTCATTTGTTTATATAAGGAACATTTATTTCTAAAATTTGCCAATAATGATGTATTTAGTAATACTTGGAGGAGAGAATGTGAGTGGAGAAGAAGAAAACCTAACTTGACAATGACAGAAATGTTAACAGAAAAACAAATAGCTTAACTTGGAAGGGTGTTTTTGTCAATTTCTAAATGGAATGTACAAAACTGTCTATTCAGGGTTCAAGGATTTAGAATTCTTATTTTGTACATTAGGTTCTTGCTTGTATGAAAGGGGTAGCCTTGTGGCCCTAAAGGTTACATGAGAAGACTTGTTTATGTAAAGGAAGGCAATTGACTTGTGTCGTAGTTCTTAGCAGGGTGATCTACAGCCACAATAAACTTTCTTTGTAATGTTATGATGAATGTGGATGGAGACATGTTTTTTTGGTGGGGGGAGTCTCTGTAGGGTTACTATGGTTGTGGATAGAGCTATAAATGGAGATTCAGTGTGATTATGCATTCTAGCATGGAAAGAACTATGTGGATAGGCCTATTAGAAGGGGTTATTTGGCATGTACAGATAGGACCTTTATGTGGGTCTTTCATGTGACACGTTAATGACTTGTAAGATCATTAGTGAGGGCTTGATGCAGGTTATGTGTTAGTAAAGATCTGTTTGTGGCACTTGTTGACATGGGCAGGGCTATTAGATTAGGTTGCTCTGTTGCATGTGTGAGCATATTGTAATGGTTGAGAATTACGTTTTTATGTATGAATAGCTCTTGAGGTTGGGGGAAAATGGTTCCGTGTTAGCTGGTGATGCTGTGAGTAGGAGTTGCAAAGATAAGGATCTACCATGTGGTTTATCAGGCTGTGAAGAAAAGCATGTGTTTTAGGCAACAATGCCAAGAGAGGGTGAGTATTGCATATTTAGCTAGGTTGTCACTAGCCTGAGTCTACCAGAAAAGGATAAAAATTAAATTTTGGTCTATTTATGTTTTCTGAGGTGTTAGTTATGAATTTCATTTGGCCTAAAAGGGTTATATGACCTGCTCACCATCATGTTTGCACAGTAAGCAGTCAGTTGGTGACTTTGTTCTTGAAATAGGACTGAGACTATACAATGTGAATCACTCCTGATTATGCTGAAAAGAGTAACAAAATCTATTAGATTTTAATATTTTATTAAATATCAAGGATCTTTTTAAAATTACTTTGGTCCTCTTCATACATATATTTAACTATCTTTTTAGTTATGTAATCAAAATATTTTCTGTAATTTCAATTACATATTTTCGTCAGGTATATTTTATGATGAATACATTCTTTAAAATTAATAAAGATCTTTTTCAGTTGATATTTAAGATTAGCTGATCACCCAGAATTAAAAATAAAATTGATTTTGCTGAAATGACCTCTTTATCGTATTGGATATCTTGAATTGGAGATCAGTTTAAAATAGAATGGTATAAGTTTAAATAATTTTTTATTCATTGTAGAGAACATAGACTTCCAATACTTTTCTTCTTTCCTTTTATTCAGGATAGAAATTGCCAATTATTCTTTGTAGGATTATAAAATGAAATGTTGACAGGTTGTTCTCTTTCAGCTGTGAGTGTATCATCTAGTTAGCTTCATTTTTAACAATTCCTATTCTAAAGAAACTGTCACCTTTAGAGTTGAAAATATTTTAGTATGATATTGATAAAGAAATCAGTTTTTTCATTAATTTATATCCTTTTTTGTACATAATTTTTCTCCAACTGCTTCTATGTTGTGGAAGGTATTGTGGAAAGATGAAGTCGGTGATCTGCTATTCTCCTCTCCTGTTTATTTGGACTATTGCTAACCACTGCTAGCTTGCCAAACCTGTTGCAGCTGGTTTTTGAATTCAGAGTTGTCCTTCTTTTAGACTAGTTGAGAGGACTCTGCTTGACTCTTATTCTCACCTCAATCCACTGCAGCAAATTACCCTACTATGCTGATGTGTTGGTAGGGGGTTTGAATTCATTTTCCTTATCCTAGACTGGTTGTCCTATCAAGGCTAGAGAACCCAATTAACCTTATTATTTACCCATATTTTGTGGGTGGAGAGAAAAATTCAAACTTTTCTCAAGAACATTATCTTAAAGTGAAAAATAGCCTCATCCAGAATTTGAACTTTACTCGTAGTCCATTTTCTATGATGATAACTATCACACCACCTTCACTTCCATTTGTGTATTCTCCCACTACCTTTTTTTTTTTTTTTTTTTTTTTTTTAAACAAACTTTGGATCATTTATAAACAGATTGGGAAAAATCATGTTGGTATTTCTGAAAAGCTGTGCTTTTTAATTTTTTAAAAACTCAATTTCAGTAAAACTCAATTTTAAGTTGTTCAATGAAAAGTAATGATTGACTTTTTAATAATCTATTTTAATGATTATATAAAAAATATGTTAGCAACTTACCAAATTTTCCAAATATTGCTTTTAAGTTCTTTTTGTATTTTTTTCTATGATAGCATGCTGATGAATGCTATCATAGAAGAAATATCATTTAACATTTATTTGAATTGGTTTTCTTTTTCCAATATCAAACTCACTTCAAAATTCTGGTTTTGTGAGTAAATCTTAGAATGTAAAAAAAAAAAAAAACTTCAAAATATAAGCACAGATATCTATCGATAGGTTTCAATGTTCATAATGTTATTCATGTAGGATTTATGTATATGTTGGTATATCAAATCTTCCTTTTAGCTTTTTAATATTTTGATTAATACTATATGCCTTTAGTGTAAAAATTCTGTTATGAAAAATTAATCATTTTTTCATATCCATAAATTAAGAATGAATGAAAACAATGAAATTCAATTTCATACTCAGGTCATTATTATGGATACAGAAAATGTTATTTAGGCTATACAAAATTTGTGTTTTGTTCAGTTGTAAATCCAGATTTTCGTTAATATTTACACACGTAAACTCTAAAATCTTTATATACATTTTTCATATGCTATACACTATTAACTAGTAAAGCTTGTCATATATGATGGTATTTTAATTTTGGGAACCCTCTTTTATCATTGTGGATAATATGTCCACTTTGGTTATCCATATTTCTCCTGGATTGTAATTTTGAGTGGCTTTCTTCATATATGGATAAGGAAAGGTGATTGAACATTTATTTAATCTTTAAATTGAGTTGATATGACCAACTAATATGAATGTATTTTTCACTATATTTTAATTAACCCTTTTGCCAACAGATAAAATGACAAAAATGTCACTTTGCCTGTGTACAGTTGGCAACAAAAATGTTGTTCTACTTCCTAAAGGGTTAAGAAGTAATTTTTTTCACTATCTTAGGTGATTATTAAATCAACTAATTTTCTTTGAATCCTATATTTCTATGATAACTACTTTTTGGAATATTTTTATTAGATTTTTATCTTCATGGCATAACTGAAGATAATTTTAATTGAAAATATTGATGTTAAAAAATATTAAACTCACTTGAAGTTTACAAAAGTATGCAAAAATAATTTATTATGAGTAACTTAGTGCAATTATTTTTACAATTAAAATAATGAAATCACTAATGATACATTTTGATATTTTTATAAAAATATCTGGTCATAGTTACAAGTTGTAATATTTTTGGCATCTTCCTGGTTGAGATAATTGATATCAAAGCAACAAACACTTGCTTTTGTTTATGTGCTGTAAAAAAAGCCAGCTTTACAGACCACAAAGCTTTCATTAGATAACGATTTAAAGATCTGGTATGGTTTGTTGGCCAAAGCATCATTACTAACCCAGAGTACCCCAGCAGTGTCTTCTAATATCACTGGACTTTGCTTTTTCCTCACATTATGGGAATACCAGATCAAGATGCAGCTGCTTCATGCAACTTTCTGACAACAAAGCATTAATTAAATGATGTAAGCTTTGAATTAACAGACAATATGGCATGATATAACATTACACTTAATGTGAACAAGAAGAGAATTTCTATGACATTCAGGCACTAAGTCAGTGTATGAGATCTCAAAAATGAATCACTAATTCAGTGATGTTCATTCGAATTAGATAACATCATTGGTAAGTCAAGATGATGTTCTACATAGTTCAAACAATCATTTTAAAAAACTAGTAACCTTTACTAATAAGCAAATAAATCCTGTCTACTATGGGGAACTCAGACACTGGATTCCTTTAATCAATTTACATTCTCAGTATGAGATTAACACTTTTATAGTTACAGGTGATCAATATTTCTTTTCTTTTTAAGATGAGTCTGCATTGTTTTCTAAAGTGATGATGTTTTATACTCACATTATTAATGCATATCCTGTTTCTTGGTGATATGGTAGTAATTGCATAGTCTTTATCAACAGTCACCGACATGTTTAGTAAATAATATGTACATGTGCTGTTGAAATAATAATACAAAAATTAAAAAATAAAACATGCAACCAACAAGGACTGTGTGTGTGTGTCTCTCTCTCTCTAATATATTAAAAATTCTGTCTGGTTGCTCAAAGTGCTACTGGTACTATGTTACACAGTAGTACCTTTTTCATTATTGGGTCATTGGTGACTATTTGATGCCCCCACCGAATTTGTCTGAAGAGAATTGCTAGACTCCCTATGAGATTGGTGGGGAGAGGCCTGTCAAAGAGAGGGGAAAGCTCTTTGCTTAACAGCCATCTAGCACATTATTTATGGGAGTGTTGGACCCCTTATTTTTTGTCAAGTTATCCAACTAGAAGAAAAACTGTGACATAACGCATGTTTATCTTTCTTCAGCTTGTCACTGGATCGTAATCATAAAGACTTTGAGAGTGGTGTTTGTGTTGTACAAGCATTAGCCACTATAATAGTATGATGTAGAAATGTTCCTTTATAATCTTTTCATCTACCAACCTTTTTCATGAGAAAGTCCCATGCTGATGGAGGTATGGTGACATATGCAGACTTGACCTGTTAGAAGCTTGTAGTTATATATCTACCAATGAGTGACAGGAGTCTTATCCTAACATCATTGTTGTATCCTTCTATGATAATAACTGATACCAGTTGAGTCTTTTGTGTCTGAGCAGCTCTTTTGGAGAGCACTGCACACACCCAGACTACTGGGAAAGTGCTAGAAAAGGTCTATTAAACATTGCTTGCCACTTCAACACCAGTTAGTTTCCTGTGACTAACAGTGGTTCATTTTTGGTTGGAAGAAAAAAAATATGAATCCATTTTTAAATGATTAGGTTAAACTTGACCTCTGCTGTTGCAATGTTATTTTGGAGAATTATGATTTTGAATTCCGTCTAGAAAGAATGATGGCACTTATGATAAAAGAACTTCAGAGAGTACAGATTAATATTGCTACTCTCTCAGAAACTTGATTGTCTGGAGGATCAGTTGACTGAAGTATCATCAGATTGTGAACTCTTTTAGGTTGGATAGACAAACAGTGACATGGGTGTTGGATTTGCTGTTAAAAGCACTCAGAAAATTTTTGGAGTTTCTTTTAATTGCATAATATAACTGCATAGCTATCTTCAGTGTGGACCGTATGCAACTTTATTCTCTGTTTATACTCCAACTCTCCAGGCTGATGAGGAGACTGTCATGACTTTTTATGAAGCCCTTTGTGCTGCTATTGTCTTGATGCCAAAGGATAAGTTGATCATCCTTGGTGATTTTAATGCATGCCTTGGCAATGATTTTGATATATGAAATGTGCTTGGTTATTATGGCATTGGTAAAGTAAATGTAAGGGGCTGAAGTTACTTGAGCTATGTCCAGAGGTCAATTTGACTATTTGCAATACTCTTTACTGGCAGAAACTTAAATATAAGATTACTTAGACCCAACCAAGATCAAAACATAGCCATATGATAAACTTCATAACGTGCAGACATATTATTGATCTCTGTAATGTATGGGTCATATGTAGTTAAAAATCTAAACTCTGTGTCTTCAAAAAGATTCATATGCCTGGAATGAAAATACCAAAGTGTCTCTGTTAAACTAAAACAAAAAGATGTTTGTGCAGATTTAACTGAACGACTTGATTATTTGGATTTTGATTTTACGTGGGAAGTAGACTTTAGAGACTAAGTTTATTCCACTGGTCTAGATATACTTGAATTTAGAGTGAGGAAACATGAAGACTGGTTTAATGATAACAAACCTGCTGTTAGCCAATTACTGGAAAGGAAAAGAGCGCTTTATGTAAGTACACTGCAGAATAAGCCCAACCATCTACCATGGAGGAATATATAGTCCAAACGTATGTTACATGAACTAACAGAGAATGAAAAATGAGTAGTGATCAAAGGTTTCTTCTGAATTTTAGAGTTTTATACAAAAAAAAAAAAATCTTTTATTGTTCTATGTCCTTGTGTATGAAGTTTTTGTTCTAACTTTCTTCCATTGCTCCTCTGAGGTCAAGTAACACCACTATTACCAAAAACCTGAAAAAATCATCTAGCAATGGCAACTGGATAATCCATCAATGACCATTGTTGATTTCTGGTAAGTCTTCTTCAATGTGAAACAAAATTTGAGATGGACCAATTGCCAACTTATGCTGAAATTGAAATGGCAATGAAACAAAATCCACTGGGAGGGCACCTGAATTAGATGCTCCCCCTGTTAAAAGTGAAAATGTTAACCATGCTGTTTTCAATTTCATCACAGTGCTAAAATAGATCTCCTTTACCAAATAATTAGGTTGATGTTGCTTTAGTGTTTGTACAAAGGTAAAGGAGAAAAATAATTTGACAACTATCATAGAATCAGTCTTTTGAGTGCAGTTGGCAAAGTTCTTTCCTGAGTCTTGCTGAAATGATTGCTTTGGAATCTCTTTTCTGTATTCATTTCAGAATCAAAAAGTGGTTCTAGATTGGGCAGGGAAGCAACCAAAATGATATTTTCAGCCAGGCAGGTGCAGGAGAAGTGCACTGAGCAACGTGTCCCTTTATATTAGGTTTTTGTTAATTTGATGAAAACTTTTGATACAGTTGACAGGGATGCATTTTGTAAAAATAGTGTCCTAATATTTGTGAATATACTATAGTGGTTTCATAGATTTAAGACAAGAGTTATCATAAGTAGTAGGTTGTTGGATGAGATTCCAATAAATAACAGGGAGATGTCTTGACCCCAACACTATTCTCAATATTCTTTCAGCATTCTAAGAAGTGTTTTTGGGTTTGTTTTTTTTTTAATTCAGAACTACGGGAAGTTTTCACTTAGAGAAGATTCAACATTGATTAAAGAGTTCCTTTATGCTAACCATATTGACTTTCTGGCTCATATTGTGGTCGACATGCAACATATTGTGCATCTATTTGCAGCCTCATACCGCATTTGGTTTTGAATAATCTTGACTAAACAAAAGTAATGTTTACCCCCCGAACAAGTGAGCCCTATATTTAACCAATTATAACTATTGGTTTGACTGTTATTTAAACTTTTACTTATTTAACTACTGATGGCTCTTTGGATGCCGAAATTTACCAACACACTCGCAAGACATCTGTGGTCTATGAGATGCTTGAAAAATGGATATGGACTAATAGTAATATTATCCTCAAGACTAAGATGAATGTTTTTAGTTCCTGTGTGTTGAGTGTATTTTTGTATTTATCTGAAACTGGGATATTATTTTGTAAGCATCTGAAAGTACTTGAGCACTTTCATTAGAAGTGTTTAAAATATTCTAAACATCAAGCGGAATACCAAAAGACTGGACACAGAAGTCCTTGCAAAAACAGATGCACAAGCATTAAGTCTTATAACAGCCAAAATGCAGTGAGCAGGTCATGTTGTACATATGAGTTAAGTAACTCCTTTACAGTCAGTTGTATGATGGCATAAGCCTTGGAAGAGGTATAAGGATTGCCTAAAAAAATAACCTTGGGAATATCAAAATAGATCCTGACAACTGGGGGGGGGGCTCATATTGAGCATGCAAACCTCAAGTATCAAGTTTGATAGGGAAACAATTGTAATGTTGGGGAGAATGTGGATGACTGGAGACGTCAGACATCTGGTCAGATTTTGCACTTGAAGGTTGAATACGTCAATCATTAGAAATCTCATGAAAGACAATCTGTGCCCACAGGTTTCTCTCCATAAACAAATAGTGTGACTTGCACAATGTGTAATAAAGTTTGTAAGTCTGGTCTTGAGATATGGTGGTGCATCATCATCATCAAGTTATACTGATTGTGCAGATTATCCTATCTCTCTGCATCCGTCCTTCTCATCCATCGCTCCCTGCAGGTCTTCCAAATTACATCCTGTGTCCACACAAAGCTGATGTAAATATGTTCTTGCTAGTCAGTCAACATTGGTATGTCCCTGTGTAGGGTTCCATAGAAGAATGTCACTTATGGGTTTGTCTTGCTTCTCCAACAGTGTCCCACATGTTTTGTTCGTCTGACTTGGATGGTTTTTGAGATGAGACATAAGTGGCTGTACAACTGTTGTTTTGTCGTGTGTTGCTTCCAGGATTTGTTCAAGATAGTTCTTGTGTACTTCCTGTCTTGCTTTTTTCTGTGTTTTGTTAGTGTCCATGTGGTGCATCCATACATTAGTATTGACACAGCCACAGCTTGGAAAAAATCCTGTTTAATTTTATTGGATTGATCAGACTTCCACATGATTGATAACCTATTGATAGCAATCTACACCTTTGCTTGGTGTATATTAATATCACTTTCAATTGATGAGATATTGCTGCTGTGGTGCACTAATACAAATTCCACAAACTGATTTAACCGATCTAGTGAGGAGGGCATTCTTTTTGTGTTACATTTATTTCAGATTTTATGGATCTGCTGCAGAATTGATGAATCACGTGAGGGGACATGAGTAGAGAGGTGATGATAGTGGGGGGTGAGATTATGAGGGATGACAGTGATCTGTAAGAGATTAGCTGTTGCCATACATAAAATACACACTCTTTTGGGGTAATTATTGGACACATGCTGTTTTAGGAAAAAATTCAATCAAAGTTGTTTGGTTTTTTTTTTTTGGTTTTTTTTATATTTTATACTTGAAATTCATTGTATCTAATCTACATAATTTTTTTTTCTCCAGTTTTTATTGGTAGTACCTTAATAATCATTTTTTTTCTATTTTGACATGTGACAATATGGTTTCACTTGAGCTTTAAAAAAGTACATGTCAGTTTTGTGGTGAGGCTAACTATTTTTCTCTCCTATTTTTAGTTTTTTCAAATTTGATTTACATCTTATTTCAGACTTGGTGATTGGTATACTGAGAATCCTGGGCCAGAATCAAGGTGTGCAATTATTTTCATTTAATCAATTTATGCTAGGTTATTAGCTAATAGCAACAAAAATTGATGACTACAAATAAAACCTTTCTAATTCCAGCATGTAATACTTCTGGAAAGAATTAGTGCACACACACATTGCATGCTGCTAATTTATAATGTAACGATATCTACTTTTATATTCTTAAGATATAGTATTAAAGTTTGCTTAAAGACTTTTATGCTTGTAAAACTTATGAAAAGTAAGTTGCTTATGTGTATTATAAAAAAATTTATAATATTTGCATGACTTGGTTTGCTAACTAAAAGTTGCTTCATTTTATATAGATTTCTTCAATTAATTGAAATAATTTTATCAAATCCTTAAATTCTATACTCTTAAGTACTTTTGGTATTATTGCCGAGATTTAAAAATTTATTTTTGTGTGATAAATAAGATTTAGTTTGATTTTAGGTATTTTAGTATCAGTACTAGTTTTCATAATTTTCAGTTAATTTTATTAATAGAGAATTTTATATCATATCTGGCCGTTTCTAAAGGTTTCCTTTTTTATATTTAATCAAATTTAAAAATGCTTAATTTCTTGTTGATTAGTGTATTATTTTTAAAGTTCATCAAGTAATATCTAATGCACAAAATTTGGAATGAAAGTAAATTATCATATAATTTTTTCATTCTAGACTGATAACTCTGTAAATCTATATTATGATATAAGATTTTTTTTTATTTGTATTTTTTTTTTTTTTTTTTTTTTTTTTTTTTAGTGTATATGGACTAATATAGCTTTTTAATACCTTACAATGGACCTATCATTTTTCATTATCAAAATGTTTAATATTTATTGTTTTTCTTTCTTCTGCTTTGAATTTATCATAAATATTTGGTATTTCCTGAGGAATATAGTTTTCCTCTTTTAATAAATTTGAACATAAATGACTTTAGTTAGAGAAAAAAAAATTGTTAGTAAATTGATAACTTTTAATGAAGTATTTGTTTAACAAATAAATTTAGGGGTTATTTAGGTGAGATTTAGATTTAAAAATAAAAAATATTTTCTACACCCATCACTGCTTCCATAAAAAGCAAAGCAAAAATCAAACTGATAGGTAATAACTTTGAGATACTGAAATGGGTGAAAATGTTGATATGCTGGAGTTTGAATTGGAATGAACAAAGTGACATCATTAATAATTCATACCATTGACTCTTGATTGAATAGCCCTTTCCCTTGAATAAAAATTTTTATTTGATGGAGTAGAATTGAGTGGGAAGATTAGAAAGTTTGAATTAGATTTTAATTAGATGATAGATTGCATGCATCTTAAACTTAAAACGTACTAACATTGTTTTTTCTCATTTTATATTTTAATTTTTGATAACTTTAGATAATTTAAAGTCAATCTTAACTATAAGAAACAAACAATCCCACTGTGATCAAGTGGAAGTTGAATTACAGTTGGGATCATAAAGTTGGCAATCTTAATCAAGGGTAACCCAAAGGCTTCCTTTTCAACAGCTACGACACGGAGGTTTAGGGGAGGGTGCTACTCCATTCCCTGAATTGCTCCACTACCCTTGATCCTTACCTTATGATGGTAAGTGTTAAGCAAGGTGGCATCAAGTACCTTTTTTTTTTTTTTTTTTTTAAGTCTTTGGTATGACTCAACCTGGGATAGAACCTCAGTCTCTCAGACCATTGGCGAACACTCTACTCATTAGACCAGTATTAACTTGTATTGCTGTGTTGCATTTTTTTTTCCTTTATATATTTTACTTGTGTTTATGAAGAAATAATATTGATTAAAAATGACTGACATTTCATGATAAAAGGGAACTTATTTACAAAAATAAGATAAGGTTTTCATTAGAACTCAGTGACTGACAAAGTGTATAGACTGGAATCATTTTCAAAACTAAAGAATTCATCTTAATTATTTCTCTTTCAGTGATACAGCCGTAGGAGCAAAAATAATAACATTCTTAGTTTTGCCATTTAATACTCACACCGGTTTTATTTCATTTTATTTATTTTTTAATCTTCTGCATATTTTGCTTTTGAAAAAGAGAGGAAAAAAAAAATCTCTAAATGATATTTAGCTTCAATTCTGAATTTCTATGTTCATTTAGTTTTTTTTTTTTTTAATTATTTTATTAGATAAAGCCTTCTCAAGAAATATTGATATAGAATTTTATGTCATGTCTGACCATTTCTACAAATTGCTTCTTCAAAATTTAATTATTAAATTTTATTAGTATTGTAACATTTTAATTTAGATACTTGAAGAAATGCTTATGTTTATTTTGTTTAGAAACTTAATGTTGATAATATTAGGTTGGATAAAACTTATGATATGTAACTTATGCGACAGAGTAATAGACTGGAATCAACAAAGGAACTATAACTAAGTTGTCATTTTAGTGTCTATGGTTAGCATCTTAATTTTTACTCAACTATTTTTGCTGCTTGTTTTTCTTCTCACTGTTTGAATCTGAGCAATTCTCTACATTCATTTTTGTTAAGAAATTTACTGGTCTATTCTTTTTCCAAATAACAATGGATGCTGAAACTAATCCATTCTTACCACTTAGTCCCCCCACCCATTCTTATTGAAATGATAAGAAAAAGTTGGTTTCTATATGGGAAATATTTTTTATATATTAGATGTTTCAAATATACATTTGGGAATTGGTAAAATATTTAGAATTTCTCTCAGGGTTGGTTTTTGAATTTTAGTCAAGAAATCTTACATGAATTGATCTAAGATTAACCCTTTTCTCATTTGTCACAATTTTGTAAATTTAAACTTTCTGCATCTTAAAATATTTAATCTATCATGTGAAAATCTGTACTGTTGATTATTTTCAGTCCTTTGATACTTTCAGAAATATCAGAATATTTGCATTTAAGATGTTACTAAAATGTTAAATTTTGTATTTTATATTATAGGTTTTTATATTTTCAATTTAACTTTTTTTTCTTTTCTTTTTTTTTTTTTTTTTGTGCATTTCATTCTGATGTTGATTTTCTATTTATATTTCGGTACTTAGTCCAATTTGTAAAACTTGTTTTTCCATACAAAATGTGTTTACTTTGGTATGGTAAAAGCTGTTTGCTACAAAAAAAGAAAACACTTTAAATTGATAGTTTTGCTGTTGTCAAAAGCACCTTGTAGCCTATTAACTTTTTTCCCTTTTATTTTGGATGACCTTGGGTTTTAAATAACTTGTCACCTGATAATTGCCTTGTTATTTAACAGAAAAAACAATTTAAAAGAAGAAATTTGAATTATCTATATTAATTCTATATTGGATATATCTAAAAGTGACTCTAATTTAATTTGATGTAAAGTTAGTTCACAGGTAATCTTTATGCTAGATATGTTAAATGCTGAATGGTCTAAATCATTTGTTCTTTAACCAAGTAATTAAAAGCTACATATAGGTTTTTTTTTTTTTTTTAGATATGTCTTGGCATTTATAAGGAAACTCTGGTTCATGAGTTTGATAATTTTTCTTGGTATTAATTATACATTGAAAAGATATTTTGAAATGAGTGAATTTTTTAAAAATTCATTTCAAAATAATTACATTTCTTTAATGCTGTTCATTGAGAAAGTAAAAAAAAATTTTTTTAGTAATGATCAATACGTAGTTATTCCCCCTTTTTTTCTCCTTCTCTAATGAGTTGAAAATAATATAAATCACTTCTGATTTT
Source organism: Sepioteuthis lessoniana (assembly GCA_963585895.1). NCBI lineage: Eukaryota > Metazoa > Mollusca > Cephalopoda > Myopsida > Loliginidae > Sepioteuthis > Sepioteuthis lessoniana. Next base: position 83,431 of record CAUZXS010003254.1, on the reverse strand, counting down.
TAACATTGCTTTCTTGTTGTCTTTACAAGAACAACTTTGTAGAAATTATTTTAATGATGGAAATTAAGTAAGCTTTTTTTCATAGTGGTTAGCAATTTGAACTTTTTAATTAACTTGCAAAATTTTGATTCCTTTTTAATCACAATATATCTTAAAGTATTGGCTTAAAATTAGATAATTATCTTTTTCAGTTTATGCAACCAAATAGGGTCATTATTTTGATACCATTGTAAAAACAGATGTAAAATGTTTAGCATCAGTAGTTTTTATACATTTATATGATATAAACCTGTTGAGTTCCTGTTGTAACAACAGTCCATGATACCATGTTTTGATTTGGGAAGGAGAGAATGATTCTTATATTGATAATATTTTAAGTACCAATAAAAAAAATCTTATGATTTTTCAAATATTTGATTGTTGAATTACAAATATTCTATGTAAATTCCATTTATGGTATATTTAGTTTGAAATAATTGAATTTACTATTTTAATTATTTTCACAATTTTCTTAAGCATTCTCCATTACATTTTCTTAATCATTAAAATTAAGGATTAAAAGAAAAGTATAAAAAACATTTAGTTAATATTTTTATTTCTAATTTATTGTAGGTTTTTTAATTCTTAAATTTTGTATTAACACTTTTCAAAAACATTGTATTAAAAATTAAAAAAAAAAAAAAAACTTAAGCTAACAATTTTGAATCTTACAAAATCTTGGCAGTACATTACTTGGAAATATTAACTTTTGAATAGAAATTCTTGAAGTAATGCCGAAAATTTTTCATTCTTTTAGATATCTACAATACAAAAAAATGTATTCAGTATTACCAGTAATTCTTTTGAGCTTCAGCAATATTGAAAATTTCTTATGTATTTTTTGTTTTGTTTTATATAAACTGTCAACAGAAACTAAACCTTACTACTAAATTCAAAACAAATGTAATTTGTTATACATAGCCCATACATTTACCAGGATTTTTGAATATAAAATATTACTTTTTAATAATGAATAAACATTTTCAATACGCTTGCTGGTTTTAAAGGGTTTTTTCTTTTTTTTTTTTTTTTTTTAATAAATTCAGGATGAAACACTAAAATTTCGGAGAATACAAAGATATAAATACTTGTGAAATTATAAGTAAAATAGAATGTTTACATTACATGCAGTATATAATTTTTCTTTTTGAAGATGAAACCTCTTCAGATTTTCTGGAAAGTATTTTATTTTTCTAATTAGAATATTCAAAGGAATTTTTAAAACTCCTTCAATAATATATATAAAATCTTTATTTCTCTTAGTTATAAACCATAATTTATATAACTTTCATCAAGGAAAAGTATTAACATAAACTTCATCCTTTTTCTATCTATCAGTCATTTAAGATTATGAAAGTAATTTCCTCTGATTACTGGGTTCATACAAAAGTTACTTGCTTCAGATTTTAAACAATGTAAGAGAAATCTTAAGCAATTATTTTTTCTTGATAGGATTAACTGAAATGTTTTGCTTTCTTCAGTCTCCTTTGTGTATAATCATTTAAGAGGCCAAAACCTTACTTCTAGAAAAGGTTGAAATATGAAAAATAGCTTTTCTTTCTTAAATATGCACCTGTTAAAGGCTGAAGTATGGATCAGCTGAAACATTGTGGTCACTATATCAAAAACACAATAGTTCAATTGTCAGAACAAAACATAGAATGTTAATAACTCTTAAAGTTTAGAGAGTAAACTATGATAATGAGTTTCATTCAAACATTGTTTTAGGACAATATAGTTATATCTTAACTTGAACAAACCATACTGCTGAATAAGTTCTTCATGATACCAAATTTTTATATCTGTAACAAAAATTAGTAGTAGTTTTAGAGAAAACAATTTCCAGATGAATGATAATTTTGTAGGGTTTGCATTCATGCAAAAAGTTTTTTATTTTTTTCCATTCCAATTCTTGATATAACAGATAACTATGAATTGTTTATAAGAATTCTTCACTATTTCCTAGATAGAAGCAGTAATATCATTATGGGCCGTTTTTACAATGGGAACTCAAAGAATTCTTTGGTTGTCTAGTATGTATATAAAAAGCAAGATATATCTATTATGCTTGTGAAACATCAAGTAAAGTGTGACTTTTGTATCTTTTTGTTTTCCTATCTTTAACTATCACATTAAAGGAAATAAATTTAAAATTAACCAATGAATCTTATTTTGATTTGAATATTTGATGTAAAGGTGAGCAGACAAGTGACACATTCATTATGTTAGTGTTGTAATTAAAAAGCATGAAGTTTATTTGAAATTACTAACTCAGGCAAAGCACACAGAATGTGCAGATACTGATCCTAAACAATTGCTAATTAATATGTAAATAATCAAATAATTTTTCTTGGGTACTATACTTATGCACACACACATTTACATTCAGTGATTTTATATATATATATATATATATATATATATTTATGTTTTCATTTATTATAACTTAATTACTTTTAAAATTGCTGTAGCAACATGTAGATCATGAATATTTCACTACTACAGCACTTATATCTACTATTTCTAAGCTGTTACACTTGTAATTAATTAAATCCTTTATTGCTTATTAAGTGCTATCATAAAAATAATTTATTAGAAGTTATGACATATGCCGTGGTTTAAAAAAACAACTTAGAATCACATGCAACATACAATTTTACCTCATTGCAAAGTTATTTTATGATTATTGTAACATTTACTTGTTTTATTCATTATATTTCGACAACTTGTGATATAGAATAGGCATTATTAATTTGTTATGACTGTATAGTTGTATTATTTTTTTTATTAAATTGACATTTAAAGAATATTTGTCACTATGAAGATTTTGTGTGTGTAGGGAGGAGCTGTTTAATTTGTTGGTTTTTGAAAGTTTAAATAGTCATTGTAAAATGATTTTCTACTGTTATACTTTTCGCTTAGGCATTGTTAACCATTACTGTTACTTTGATTGAACGCACACTCAAGCCCAAACCTTTGCATCATATTTCACAGCTTGTCATAATGATTTGAAACTGAGTGTTGGTCATGCTATATAAATCTCAACTATTTTATAGAGAATTAAGATTATGTTAAGAAAGCTTAACATTATCATTATATAATTTATCTTATTGACATTATTTCTTATTAATATATAACCTTTCTCCCCTTCCTCTGTATTGTGTATTTCTTTATATGAACAGCCTGCTTAACATGGCTCTCAATGTAATCACTTTTCGCATAAGCAAATAAAGTGTATCATCCTTGAGCTTTTCTTTGAACGGAAAAGAAATATACATGTAAAAGAATCACCCACTACTTATGACATCATTGCTTCTGCTGTGACTAGATATATTGGCATTCTATATTTTTAAGTAAAAATCTATGAAATACACTGTGCAAGATAGTTTTTAAAAAAGTTGATTTTGTGTTTATGCACAATAGTATATGAACTTCCCTTTAACAAATTTACATAAATTGTCATCAGTCTCAGGTTAATAATAAGAAAGTTAAAGTGAAATCAATATAACTTCTGCTTTTTGACTGTAAAGATTGTGTATTATATAATTGTTAAGAGACAATTTTAATTGGTAAAGGTAATTTATCATGGCTGAAATATTTATGCCATCAAAAATTATAGGAATAGAGGATCTACCAGAAAAACGAACTTAAATTTCATTCTCTACTAATCTAATGATTGAAAATCAATATTTTTTTTAGATAGCCTATATCTGTGTCCTGGAAAAAATGTTCTAAAATTCTCATTAAAAATAGCTCTGGGATTTAAAAAAAAAAAAAAAAAGGCCATGAAAACAGATTCATGCTTTAAATCTGAAAAGCCTTTTATAAATTACTTGTTAATCCAATGTACTAAGGTTAGTACAGTACAATGCCTAATGAAGACATGAAGTTATAAAGTAATACCTAAAGAAATATATTCAGGTATATTTGTATGCCAAACACATTAACTCTTTATATAAGCATCTTTGCTGTGTGCCTACAATTGTTTGAGACAAAAACTGTTCTTTTATAAGTGTTTATGGTATTTTTGCTAAGTTCAAGTTTCTTGCAAGTTTCATTAGCTGAAATATATGCTTGGAAATATAGAAATCCATATGGTTATTTTTTGCTCATTTCTGTGGTAAAAGGATCTGAATGGAGAGAATATTATTATTTTAATACAATGTTTGCATGTCTGCTTTAATATGGGAATTCATTGTGATATATAAAGAAAATGAATGTAATTTGTCTGCTGTAAGTAAATTCAACTTTTATATTTTAGTGCTGAAAAAATGAACTGTGAGGCTATGATAATTGTTGGCTGAATTTTCACAACTATATTACAAAGAAAGTACAATAATGCTGACTTGCAGATTGGTGCAATTTCTTTCTATTCGTGTTTGGAAAAGAATTATGAACATATTATTACTGTAATTGCAGTGAATTAGTATTTGTTTGTTTTTTTCCAGAAAAATATATGCTGCTAAAGTATTTTGTTCACAATGCTGAAAGCTCATAATTTTGTCTTTCAGAAGTTTAGGTCTAGACTTTTCTTTCTGACTTGAGTATTTTTTTTGTGTGTAACTTGGCTCTCATTTGATCACCTTTGGTGATCTAAATCTGGCCTGGTAAGTAACTACTGAGAAATACTCGTTGTTGCCTAATTAAGATAGTTATTTCCCAATTCGCTTTGTACCACAATTAAGCCAAATAGCCATATATTTTTCACTGGTAACAAGTTAATACTCAAACTCAGGATTTCGAATTCTGATTTTCTATTAGATACATATTCCCATATTATGCTAGGTTTAAAAATAGTCTTTAGCACCTACCTGGCTTTTTATGCTTTAAGTTAAGTCTGAAATATCGTAATCGTATGGATAACTTTTTCTTCCGTAGTTATCCTGACAAATCCTCATTTAATTTTTCCATAATTTCCTCTCGTCTCAAAGCTTGCACGACACACACTTAACAGCAACAAAAATCTGTTCCTCTCTTGGTTGCTACTTAGAAAGAAATAATCAATAATATTTTCTTTTAAACGGAAATAATTAATTTTAAACTAATAAACAGTAACTGGGGATTTCTTTTACGTCAAAATATTTAGTTATTATTCATGTTTTGTGAGTGAATCAAATGCGTTCGCCTCGCAAATGTAAAATGGTCATTTTCAAGCTGCTTTATTTATTTTTAGCATTAATCACCAAACATTTTCAGTGATATTTGTATCGTTTTGTGGCAAAAACGTCATTATGATCGATTGATCCTGTGCCGTTCGTTTTGTTTGTTTTGTTTTTTTAAAGTTCGCATGAGTTTTTTTCACGTTCTTTACCTTACAGACAGACAAATTATATAAAAAGAAACTGTTTCCATTAACGAAATATTACTATTATAGAAGCAATTTTTAAAATTTTCATTATTTGTTTTTATTCACTTTGCGTGCTGACCCAAAAGTTAACTTTTTGAAATTCCTACCACAAAAGCAGTAAATGATAAAAATTCATTGAAAATAGTTATAAAGATGACTTTTCTTTTTTTTCCAAGTTCGAAACCAAAACATTTTAAATTTCTGCTGTGTTGCACAAGGCATTGGATTGAAATAAAGATTGTTTTGCTGAAGTTTTATCGAAACATTGGGCTTAAAAACAAATTTCGACACAGCCAGTGGGGAATACCATAACCTACGCAAATATCTATCACTTCTAACAAAACAGATCTTTCTTTAGTTGGGGATATTGCTAATGACTACCAGAGTTTTTGTGTAAAAAAAACAAAACAAACAAAAACAACGATTTCAAAGCCAAACAAAGGTTTACTGGTTCTGAAGTGATGAAATTATTAATGCTTATTTTCCTCTACATTCTAAAAGAAAAGATTGACGAAATTATTTTTTAAAGTATAAAATTAGTTTTAAAATAAAAGACAATTAAAATGTATGGTTCTATTACTCATTCACATTTGTTTTTAGTGTTGAAATGTTGAATTAATTTTATTGCTTCGACATAACATACTTCGAAAAATATTTTTTGAAACAACTGAATATCTAAGTTTCTGTTAATTTTTTTTTTTTTTTAAACTATTTCCGACAAGTGATTTTTGTATTGATTTAAACAAGTAACAAATATTCCAGAGAATTTATAAAGCTTTTCTCTCTAAACTACTGTTTACTTTTAAAGTGTACACAATTCTCGACTATTTGTACATGCTTTAATACGAGCAATCATACTTGTTATAACAGCCACACTATTGAATATTACAACTGCTACTACTCATATTATTACTACTACCACGCTTACTACTACAAAACAAGCACCGGGCTGTAGTTTTATTACTTCTCTTGCCATAGCGGCTGCTGCTGCTGCTGCCTGCCAACTTGCTTTTGGGATTCAATGCAGCATCTCCATGCATGGGGTAGTCACCAAGTGGGGGATCAGTTTATGAAACTATTTGTATTATAAAATGATCTCCGACTTTGTGACCACCGTGATGTACACACACTACACATGAAACTCACAACTGTGGATGATGTACTTCGGCTCTAGGAGATGAAGATTATTAACGAGAGGACGGTATTATTCAGTTTCAGGAATACTTGGTTTCTTCCGCAGCAGCAATCATGACAGCAACGTGAACATCTTATTGTTATCATGGCCTGCTGGAAAAAGAGCTCGAAAGAGAAACTTATCGTCGTCGCATGTCGATGTGTACTGAGCAGAAGCAAATAGGCAGACATGTTGTTGGAATGCTTGCTTCTTGTTCTTCACTGAGCTTTTTTTTTCTGTCTCCCTCGGGACTCTCTCCTTTCATCCTTTGGTTTCATCTTCAGTTGCATTTTTACACCCGCCCCCAAAAGACAGCAGTGTATATTTTAGTTGCTTACACTTTTTTTAAAGGAGAAAAAAGTATCTCTAGGAGGATACAGGATATAACTTTCTTCCTCGTCATTTGCTCTGTCGTCTATTCTTTTTTTTTTTTTTATTCAGGATTAAAAAGATCCTCCCCCCTCTATCTAGTTTCCATCTTTCGTTTCTTTTATCGGCAATAATGTACTTTTATTATCTGTATTTTATCTCTTTGCCTTCATCACTTCTGTTTACAGGCAGCTTTATGCATTTCGCGTTCCCTTCATCATTCTCAAGTTCCATTCTCTACACTAGCTCATTCTTTTTTACTTGGCTTTACATCTCATTTTGTTGTAGAGCTGATCTAAAAACCAAAGCAACAGAGTAAGCTTCCTTGTTCATACTTGTCCCATAGATCTCCGCATTCTTTTTATCAACACCTCTCCATTCTCTCTTCCAACAAGAAGTTCTTTAATAATCGCTAACTCTTAACGACACTTATATGAAAAGAGTAGGTCCGATAACCAATATTTTCTTTTCTAAGTATCTTAATACTGATTCTCGTTCTTTCTGTAACTTTTTCTCTTGTTTCAAGATTCTTTTAAATTCTACTGTCTCTTTGAAAAATTGCTCCTTTATCCATCTTATATTATTGTACTTATTATTACTCTTGCTGTTGTTTCTTGGTAGTATGTCTATTTAAATATCTTATAGTATTTTTTTAATCTTATTTTTTATCATTCCATTTTTTAAAAAAATTAATTTAGCAGTTGAAACACTTGATGAATGGAGAATCTGTTTATGATTATCATTACGATTTTAACAGATTGACTCTTAAAGTTTCAACACGTCCTGTTAAACATCAAGTACAGGTGTAGTGGTTATAGATTAGCTTTAAACCAGGTTTTTCCATAACATACGCTCATTACTCGAAGTAGTCAGCACTAACAACAAAGAAAAAGGTGGGGGGGCAAACTGACAGATAGGCATGCAGACAGGCTGAAGATTCACCACATGTAGGAAAGGAGTAGTGGGAAAAGCAAAAACAGAGGGGGAAGAAAGAGGAGAGAAAAGGAAAAAGTAAATCATCAGGAGCAGCAGCAGCAGAGGCAGCCGTGACTTAAGTATAGTATGTTGTCTTCCTATTCTTCCGAAGGCCCGTAGTAGTAGTTGGAAGACCAAGTGGCGACATTTTTCAAAACAAAATACATAACAAACATACATACATACATACACACACACACACACACACACACACACACACATAAAAACAAAATAAAAAAAAACTCACACAATCGCGTATTCTTAATGACACCTCTAGAGACACTATCTGCATCTGACAAGCACCTGAATTTATTACTACATTATGTTGCGGATATGTAAGCTGAGGACTAAGTAAAACAGCGTGTTGCTTACAAAAAAAAAAGTAGATGGAGAGAATCTTAGAAACTGACAATTTTTATTTAATATTTACATCAACAAGCACGACAATAAATTACTTTTGGTTGGTCAATTGAGGATTTTTATTCCCCATCCCAAGATAAGTTACATTCTCCTAATTCTACACCCCCGCCAATCCTTATTTTGTCCTCTAAACACCAAAAGCTAATTTTGTTTTAAAACTATTTTTACTACTATTATACCCTCTAACCATGTGGAGCATATTACATGCCTATCAGTACGCCAAGGTTGGACCTACCCTACCCTATCCCAAGGCTACGTACAGGTAAGTTTAACATTTAAAAGAAAAATTTAGAAAAGATAACTATTCACTTTCTACGTTTGAAATCAAATAAAAGTTAACTTACGGCAACAATGTTTGTGTTTCAAATGTTCTTTCATACTTGCAGCTGTACAAATCTCATCTAATTAATGTTACTTTTCGTTCGGTGAAATTATTAAACAGGATGTTTGCATTACTTTAGATGTCTTCGAATTAATTAAAACTACTAGAGTATTTTTAACAATTTTACCCTTTATAATAAAAACATTTTCATTCGGTCAAGGCTTTTTAATCAGTTAATTTTTTTTACTATCAACTTTATTGACGGTAAAACAAAGTTTTCAGCCTTACATTTCTCCAAAAGTGCAATATTATCTAAATTGATAAATGAATGTTTAAACGCTTCTAAACGTTAAACAAGATTGGCAAACTTGCATGGAATTCTAAAGGGTTGTCAAGTTTGGTGGGTAGTAATTGTGTTTATCACGTTGGTAGCTTGATACAATTTTTAAAAAATTTCTTTTAAATTGATTCTGAACTTAATGTCCGATCATTTTCCAAGCTCGCGAACTTTGATTAAAAAATATCACTGGATTTTTATTTTGAGGGGGTGTATTTTAAAACCTGTCACTGGACCAAATTGCGAGGAAAAAAATCAATATTTTAGAAATCATTTTTTTTGACATGGACAAAATATCAAAAAATGTGAGTGGCCGGCAACTGTTAAACGAATGACTTCAACCGTCACTATAGTCAAGTACACTAAGGATGTTTTATAACTTCGATACATTAATTGAATATTTTCATTCATGAGCATAGGCTTGTTTTTCATTCGATTTTTATTTTTGTCTACTATTATTTTAGTGTCCTAATTGTAATACTCAATAAAAGCTAGAGAGACTCTTTCGTTTCTTGTGTCTTTATACACGATATATTTTATTATGGCCATGATTGAACAGTCTTATTACTGTTAACTTTGTAGTAATGTATTTTGTCGTCGTAAACACATTTCAAGCTGTACTAGTAATAACATTTGAATGGAAAAATGTCTGATCTTTTGAAAAAAGCCTTTTGCATGCGTAGAAAGAAATACAACTAATTTGAAATTTCTTTTAAAGAATTTTTACAATCAAACGTTTAGACTTCTCTATTTTTGTCAATGTAAAATTTATCATTAATAGCCTGCTCGGAGTTTAATTTGCTCTTGATACTCATAAAAAAAATTCTGTTTTGTCTGATATCTTCACGCGTTTCATGTAAACAAAATGACATGGATGAAGAGTGAATACTGATAGAGAAATGTTTGTCAATTAAATATTGATTTTGTTTGTTCAATTTTTCCACTTTTATTTCATATCTTAGGAATTTTCAGTGTAATGAGTTTGTTAGCTATTTTTTGGGGGGGACTTCACGGCAAGAAATTAAGAAACTTTAAAATAAGCACTTAGTCAACTTGCGAACAGTTCCACAGACGGTAATATAATCACGTGACTTGCTCATACGATTTTTTTTCTTGTAAACTTGAGTCTATTAGTGTCTTTTTTTTTTTTTTCGAAAAAGCTTAATCTCTGATTTTTCTTCGATATGTGAAATAAATCCGATACCAGAGTAGTTAGTGTGTTCATAGCAACGACATAAAAAAATAAATATGCCACCTTTTTTTTTTTTTTTTTTACGTATCATCATTATTTTTATAAGCAACTTGCTGAAAAACACACACGCACTTCTTTCAAGCAAAGCGTTGTCCTTCCTCCCTCTCCTTTAATCACACACGCGCGAAACAGTTTTAGTAGTAGTTGTAGCAGTAGTTCAAGTAGTGTATGAGGTTTCAGTTTATTTTTATTTTTTTGTCTACTCGTTCAATTCTTTTAACGTGGTTATCTGTTGACTGAAAATCGCAAATCTTTTTGAAAATTATTTTAGTTATCTCTTTAAAAATATGATTGTTGTCCATTCGTTGTATTATTAAATAGATAAAAAAAAGTCTGCTACATTTTTGTTTACTTTATTCCATTAAAATATGTCAACATTTAACATGGAGTTTTTGTCATTCTTTTGTACGTTTGCTTGGATTTTTTTTTTTTGTAATTTTATTCTAATTTTATGACTATTATTTTAAAAAAATGATAGTTATGTGCATGTAATTTTTATGTTACATTTTTGGAATTTAGCCTTTCTTTATCTAGGTTTGACCGAAAAATAGCTAAAACTTTTTAAAAATATGACCCTTGATTATTAATTTAATGGACTTCAATTAGTCAACCTTCTGAAACATTTTTACATTTATTTTTAGTTTGAATAATTTAGTTTCCTTTTTACAACTTACGTTCTATACTGGTTGCATTTGTTAAATAATCGATCAAAAATATTAAGTTGCCATTTAAAAGTGTGAATTCTCTTTTATAGGAAACAAGTTCCTCTTCTTTTTTTTCTTATCTTCATCCAGTTTTTATGAATCACTAATTTGCTCAAAATTTTACTTTTAACTGCTACGAACAAAGATATAGTATCATCAGGTAACAGAAGTCACTTGATTATTTTTATCCACGAAATTATTAACCGTAAGTTACATTTAAAATTCAGTTTACAAATTTGACTATGCGAAATCTTTTGAAATATGAAAATTTGACATCGCATTTTGGACAGTTTGTCAAAAGGAAAATCAAATGATGTAACCGTCAAATAATTGAAATGGATAACGAAGTGTCACTTTTTGATAGCAAACTGATCGTTATTGTTAGATGGTTCCAATGATTCATGTTTTTAACCTCTACCTCGTTTAAAAAAAAAAGTCAAAGCTAAATGATAGTTTTTGCTTGCTAAAATGAAAACCTAACAATTAACAAATACTATTGTAATTTTTTATTTTGTGGACTTTTGGAAAAATATTGGCAGAATTTTGTTTGTGGGAACCATTCCAAAAGTACTCAATGCCTTTAATCATTATTCTATTTTTACTCATCCTTAAAAATGTTATTTATATTTTCCTGGTTTCTTTTAAGATTTTAGTTCGGAAATATTTTTTCATTTTTTTCCCCCATTTTTTTTTTTTTTTTTTTACTGAGTTCAATTGTTTTATTCTTGCGATCTTTGTCTTCATTTTAAAGGAATGACTCATCTAAAAAGAAAAAAAAAAAAAAAAAACTTAAACGAAACTCAATCGCGTAACAAATGTCTTAATATTTACTTTCTTCTAAAGAAGAAAGTTAATATTAAGACATTAAACCGTCACTAAAATGCCTGTTTTCCATTGTTAATCATTTACAACCACACTGCTCTATGGTGATTTTACTACACGAAACGCCACGGTAAACTGATGTTCATAAACAAAAGTTATAATCCTAGATAGATAATTTAAAATAATATATATATATATATATATATATATATATTATTTACTTTTACCTTAAGTTCTCAATTTATTTTTAAGTCAGAACAATTTTAGTATATGTACAACCGAATAGTAACTGCTTCTTGCGTTCTTCCTTGGTTGTATTTATTGAAAATTTCAATATATTCAAAATAGCCATCTTGTATGGAATTAGGTATTTGTGCAATTTAAACTTTTCTTTTAACTACAACTTGCACTTTTCCTCCAGTAGATGATGTTCCAAATTAATATTTTGTCTTAAAGGGAGAAACTTATTTTGAATATAAATCTAGTGTTGCCTGTTATATCGGAATATCATTTTTGGTCTGTCATGTGTACTTCGTCTGTCCCATGAAGAGATAGTTCATTTAAGCGGGTTTTCATCATATGGGTAAGGAAAAGTGGTGCAACACCGGTTTGGCTTTTTAAGTGAGTTGACAGATGAAACACTTGCTGTAAACGAATGTATTTATCACTATAAGTACTTCTGTTTTTTTCTTCTCAAAATCAAGTTGAATTTTTTCGAACCCTGTATTCTTTTAAAGAGTGTTTTAGGAAGCTTTTTAATGGACTCAGTGTTTCTGTCAGCTGATATCAGTTGTGGGGGAAGTCCCAAATATAAATTATTGAATGTGTTGCTTAATAGAAGAAAGATGGAAAGGAAGCATATTATTTTGATTGACTTTCCACAGCAAGCATTGACCCCCACTTCCTCGTACATCCATATCACTCGTGGCTTTATAAAATGTTGTATGACATTTGAATTAGACTAAAACCCGTTTTAAGAATTTTATTGGATATGTTTTTGAGATGTTCGCAAAACCCGAAGGGTATTTCGTCTTTACAAAAGGGACAAATAATTTTCTGCAAAAAAGTGAGAGTATTTGTCTTATTGATGAATATAAACAATAATTTAAAAAAAAAAATCTTTGTACATAAGAGACCAAACTTAAAAATGTTAAATAAAATTAGTTTAATATTCTGTCTGTTCATAAATTACAGTATCAGATATTCTGGTAGAATACATTTTTTCATTCACTCATGTATTTCGCCTTGTGTAAACTAACCACAAAAAAAATTAGCTTTTATGATTTTAAGTATTTTTTAAATCGGGAAACTGGTTGTAAAAATGGATGGACCAATTGAATTTTTTTTTTACTGCTGCTAGAAATTACCCCCCACTTCCAATATTCACATATACTCACATGAAAGAGAAAAAGAAGTTTAAAACAATAAGTATATTGTTGCATAAATGGTATAGTTAAACAAAGAAATCTACTTCCAATAATTTCTAGAAAGAAACCAATGAAATTTGTTATTCTTATTACTGCTTTTTCTGTAAAGCAAGGTCTGATCTGTCACTAAGCACTGCCAAATATTGATTGAATGATCTCTCTCGTAAAACACCGGTTTTAAAATTACTCATTTCATAATTTTTGTCTACTACCTGAGTTTTGATGCTTTTAGTTCATCTTTAGAAGCAAGCTAGCAAGCAAAGAATCAGATCTTATTATAAATCTCTCAAGAAAGGAATTAGATTATACTTAATGGGCTTAAGCTGGTAGTTGAACAATCAATGTTTTGTTTTTCCAATATGTGTTAAGTTTTACTTTCCTTCATTGGAAAATTCCTCTTAATCTCCACATGATAGGTGTATTTCAAAATATCTTGGACTTTATATTGTAACGTTTTGCTCTATTTTACAAATACTGTGATTCAAATATTTTTGCTTAATTCAAATAAAGATTGGCATTTTCTTTTTTATCATTTGGAAGATAAATGTTTTCATATTATCAAATACATTATTTTAATTTGGTTGATAATTATTTTACACCATTTTTTTTATAAAATCATATACTGATAAAACCCTTTTTACAAGATGAAGTATGGCAAAACATTAAAATATTTAATTATTGAATTATAAATTATACCCAGCTTAAAGTTTCATCTTTAATTCGCTGTAGACATTGAATTTCATCTATTTACTAGTTAACTATTGTATTAACCAATTTCATTTGAACTTTATTTTTCTGGAATAAGTGATTTCGAAAATTACTGTTACGGTTTATATAGTTTGATAAGATATTTACTTTGTTCATTTTTTCTATTACTCATAATTTTTTTTTTTTTTTTTACCTATTTATCTTTTCTAAAAATCCTACTTTAATTTCAGGTTAGAAAATTTTACTGCTCGAAATATTTAGATGAAGACAAAAAAATGAGACGAAGGCAGACTGATTAAAATACTCTGAAGAGAAAATTTTTTTTGTGCCAAATTACAATTGGCTTTTATATCTTAATTTTTGAGATGAGGCTTGATGTACAGTTTTTTGTGTGTGATTTTTCGGATCGTTGTCTTCATCTTTATTAACGTTTCGGCCACTGTATCCTCCGACCTTCCTTGTTTATTTGGGCATAGAAAATATTCAATCTGAGAAATCATTTTTGAAGTTTGACTTCCAAGGGCGAATTATTTCTATGCCCAGATAAACAAGTGACACCTGAGGAAGGCCTTAGGATACAGCGGCTGAAATGTTAGTTTCGACTAACAAAATAAAGATGAGGACAATAGTCCGAAAAATCTCACAAATTATTGCAATTGATTTTTTTAAATATTTGTATAAATTTGATTCTTATTTTTTGTTGCGCTAACAGCAACAAAATAATTTTTGTACTTCAAAACAAAATTAATGAACACCTCTTTCCGAAAGAAAAAAAAAGATTGTTTCTGCCGTGATTTAAAAACAACAAAAAAAAAAAAACAACAACAAAAAAAACACTAACTTTATCTGGTGTTAGTCATAGGATGCCCTTAAATTTTAGTATTACTTGAAAATTATCAATGCATTTTTTCTTAAATTCATTTATTTAGTTAAGACGTTTTATGTAACCAATTTTTTTTTTTTTTTTATTGAAAAAAAACCCTCTTACTACCTTTTAAAATTTTATGGTTGTTACTTAATTTTGAATGCAGTTTAATTGAAAATATTAGCCTAAGCTTAAATATTGTATTTTTTTCCATCTATAGAAGCAACAAAAAAAAATGCTTGTGTAAGAATTTTGTTAAATCCATTAAAACATTTAAAAGCATCGTCTTGGGAGGTTTAATTAATGTTTGGACGTATTTCAAAGTAAAAATTCATATTTAGATGAAAAATCTCTGTTAATATTGTTTTCCTCCAAATTCTTTTTTTCAGATATAAAATGACATGAATTTTAATTGGAAATAACATTGAGATACTGATTACTATCTTAAAATTTGTTAAAAAATAAATAAAATTATAACCTTCCAATTTGGGCGAGACGGTGGTGGTGGTAACTTGAATGTAAAAATTGTCTGTTAATATTTCTTAACTTTTTGGGTGGGTGATTTGATTTACTATAAAGCTAACGTTGTTAGTTCTCGAGAATTTCAATCACTTTTTAAAAGAAAAAGAAGTTATTAAAAAAATGAATTGTAAAACCGTTCATTTTTAATATATATTTTATATTTACCCCCCCCCCAGCAAAACCCAGTACTTTTGTTAGTGTGTGTATGTATACTGTATCAATCAAAGTTTGCTTCTAAACAAAAGGTACCTGGATTTTATTGGAATATTATACAATCAAGATAGATAGCGTTAGATATTATTTATTACCAAACTCTATAACCAACAAAGAAGTGGCATAAATATCTAACTTTTGAATATTGCTAATATCACCAGCACAAATAAGTTTCTTTCGGGTTCAATCCCAGGTCGCGTCATACCAAAGACTTTAAAAATGGTACTTGATAACCTCCTTGCTTAACACTCCGCAATGTAAGGTGCGTATCGAGGGTTAAAGTGGAGCAATCCAGGGAAAGGAATAGCGACCTCTCCTATACCTCTGTGTAGTAGCTGTTGAAAAGGGAGCCTTCTGGTCGCCCTCGACTACGGTCGCCAATTTTACTTTACTACTTTATTGCTATATTTTCATATTTTGGACTAAAAAAATTCACTGCTGTAAAGTTTGGTAATAAATAATCCTTAGTGGTATTCATTTTAATTCTATAATGCCCCACGAAAAATAAAATCTTGGTATCTTCAGAATAAAATTAACTTTTCATTAAAAATAGATAAACTATTAGATTTGTGGGCCTGCTACTCAAAAATTATTTTGAAAGGAAGAAATTCTTTATTTTATGTTGAAGTTGACCAGTTCATTGCTCTAGTGGGTAGAGTGTTCACCAATGGTCTGTGTTCAATCCCAGGTCGCGTCATACTAAAGACTTTAAAAATGGTACTTGATACCTCCTTGTTTTACACTCGGCAATATAACGTACCTAGGGAAAGGAGTAGCGCCCTCCCCTACACCTCGGTTTAGTAGCTATTGAAAAGGGAGCCTTCTGGTCACCCTCGACTACGGTCGCCAACTTTACTTTTTATTTTATCTTTTAATTTTGCATTCATCAGTACATGGTGGTATATTTCAAATTTTAAAAGCTAATTATAAATATTTCCAAAGTAGTCTTGATTTTTTTTTTTTCTTTTTATTATAAACTAATATACATTTTTTTATTAATAATTTCATAAGACATTTTAAAAAATCATTACAATGTTTTTCTAATTTTGAAATGTTAAAAAAATTCCTCCTTCAAAAAAAGAATTTTATTTTTTGTCCTAATGACCTTATCTCATTTATTTAAAAGTAAATATTACTAATATCAAATTAATATTCATATTGACAGACAGACCTCCATTTTTAACTGGTTATCAGCTGGTCTGTATGTGTTCTTCTATGGCTGAATTCAGTCTTTATACTTCTTCCTTGCTCACTTTTAAGCTCTTCATTTCCAGGCAATAAGATGACACTTTTCCATCAAACCTCTCTACAAGTTAAACTGCATCTATTCTCCTTGGCATTTTGTACAAAACTTACACTTGTACATACGAATCCTCTTCTGTCAAAACAATTGCCTTCACTGTGAGGAGGATTCTTATTATCATATACTTTTTACAAAAACATGGAATATGTTAACCACAAACCTTTATTCTTTTATTTCTGCAACTATTTCACAAACTATTTGCCTAGATGTTTACTAGGCTAAACTAGCTCACTAACCATTACCCCATACTGAGATAGCTCAAACCACTCTCTCATAACTATTGTACCTTCCCAGGTAAGAGCAAAAAGCTGTTATTTCCTTTTGGCAACCTTGTCAAGAATCAATCAATATCTCTAATAATTCCTTGTATTAACAGTTCAAGCTCACATAATGAGTAAATGCATATGTACAAATCAGCTTTGGCAGTACATATACTAAAACAAGTCTCTACCTCCCCACTTTCTTTTCCCAATTAAAAGCTGTATTTAAAAACTTAATTATTAAAGTTAAATTTATTCACTGAGTATGCTCATATGGGTTAGTGAGGTTAAGATCTTCTCAATCCTCAGCCAAAGTGAAGAAAAACTGCTTATACTCTTTGTGTTTTAAGCTGATTGTTTGAGATATGTTGACCTTGTTAAAAAGCTTGTCTGTACCTGCTTATAGAACTGTTTTCTTTTTCTTTTAACCTTCATTAATTAAAACTGTCATTTGTTTTTTGTTTTTTTTTCTCACTGTGGACAAGATTCCTGCTAACAGAATAAGTAAATAAAAGCTTAATTAGATGCTTATGAACTTAAAAAAAATGTTACCATCTCATGTCTGTCTGTTGATGAATTATAAAACAGCATTTTTCATGCTGCTTTGGCACGGACAGCCTAAGTTCAATTGGAACAATTGTTTTTCAATTTTTGTCATATATACTGGCTATTATTTTAATGAAAAATATTAACATAGAAACTGATTTTTTGTTATCCAATTTATTCAATAGCTATTAAATGATTCTCATTTATGCAAATTTTGAAATACAATGTAGATGACAAAAAAAAAACTGGGAATAAGATTGCTCAGTATAGCTAAAGCATTTGAAGTGCCTTCTGTCATGGCAAGTTTTGATTATTTTATGTATTAAATGAATTATTGTGCTGCCTCTCAAATTTTCCAGATCTTTGACTTATGGACCTTTATTCAGCCATAACTTATCATTTTTGGTTACTTCTTTTAATTGGGTACATAAGTACTTATTTATTAAGCTTAGTTAGATTTTCAAAAGCCACAACTGTGAGACACAAGGTGCCTAGAAATTTATCAGTTCAGTCCTTACTGGCTCCCAAGTATTCATTTAAAATTAGTATGCAATGTGAAAATCAGTTTATGTAGCAATAAATTTGATATACTTCATAAAACTTAGAGAAAAGATTGTGAAGCTAAGAAATTTTAACAATATTTTCCTCTTTTATTATGGATTATGTGTTTGATGAAGGTTAATCTTCTGAAACATATCAAGTTCTTTATCCAAAGTACAAATGGATTGCTAAATCTTTTCAAAGTTATACAAAATCAAAATTGTTTGCTTACTTTTTTCTAAGATTATTTTTCTTTTTTCTTTTTTTTTTTATGATTAAAATGAAAAGTTTTTTTTTATTTCAATCATTCTTCCAAATAATCGTTTTTAAACAGGTGGAGAAAATATTAATTTTTGATATTTTAAGAAAAACCAATGACAGCATTCAAATTATCATTTGTATAAGTTCTTTCCTAGCCTCAGAAAGTAAAAAAAAATAATCAATGAAGCATCATTTACTGATAGATTAGAATTAGGAGTAGGGTTGACTTACTGTAAGTGATAGGCTTTGTGGGCAAGAAAGATGTTTCTAGTTACTTATCTGTGGAATCTTGCAATTTTTTTTACTGGTGAACATTTTTCATATAAAAGTTAATTTGATCTTAGTAAAGTTAATGGGAATAGTTTTTTTCTTTCTTTTAAATACATATTTCCTCCTTAGCTTTATAAAATGTAAGTTTTTAGGTGTATTTCTCAATAAAAATGCAGTTTAATGTTCCTGGAATACTTTTGAAAATTATGTTTTAAAAAATGTTAATACAACTTGAATATAAACAAAAACTGACTAGGAAAAGGCACTATCAATTTTTGACATCTGTATCTTTAAATGGGGAAACATTTAAAATTGCCATACATAAGGATCTTAATTTGGATCATTCTGGAATTTACAAAACATTTGACCTGCTTATTTACTCTGAATTATTTAAACTGTTGGTTTATCTTCTAGGATCTATTGCAGGAAATGTTCTTGGAATTTCAAACCAAATCCTTTTGCTTATCTTTAATAATAGTTGTAGACTGAATTGAATAAAGGGTTGAATGTTTGAAATATTCTAAGGTGAGCAGAACAGTTCATATAAATCTGTACATTATGACAATACAACATATTAGAAGATAGAAATTGACTTTTCCTGTTATGAAGCTAATTTCTTCATAATTATCTCCTTTTAAATTATGTAAAATTTTTGCTGCTTTGTTAAAACAAAACAGCAAAATTTTTACATAATATTGCTTGAAGAAAAAAGACTGAGATTGGCATTAGACAACCCAATGAGGGTTGATAAAGGGTAAAACCAACCTATATTTTGTTTCTGATTAGATTTAGAGAAAAAAATTTTGCTTGTGACTAAGGATTAAAAAATTTTCCTAAACATTTTTGAATTTAACCAATTGCCAAAGTTTTCTTACATGACTTGAACTAATGGCATGATTGATTTTTTTTTTTTTTTTTTTATATACCTCTCTTGGTTATGATAGTTCAACCTAATATAAATATCTAAATCTCAGTTTTGCTAAGTGAAAATTGCATCAGTCTAGCCCCAATTCTGTGTGACATGTCTTTGCTTTGAATCTCAAGTGTAAACTATTTGTATTAAAGAATATTGAGCTGCATACACAAGAAAAATTTACAGCTTAACTATACCAGGTAGTTAAGCTGAACATTTTTCTAGTGTACGCAGCTCTTATTCTAATCACTTAAAAATCTTATAATTTTTAATGAATACAAATGCAAAGGATAAATACTTATTCTCTTTCCCTGCTCCATTTTAAGGATAAAATGCATCTCAGCTGCTAGTAAAAACTCAGTACTAATAAACTTGAATATTAATAGTGTTGCATTTTCAACAAAAGATGGTAACTTTTAATATTGCTGAGCATATTTTTAAAGGCAAATGTTAAAAAAAATGTTTATGATACATGACTTGATGGTTAAATTCTTTTTATCATATATATTATATCAGATATATAATAAAATATGTATCTTTTATGATGTTAGAAAAAATTTGGATGTAAACCTGAATGCTATTTTCTAGCTTATGAATGAACATAAATTTGGTTATATACCTTTATCACAAACTGGAATTCAAAGCAAAATATCATTTAAATATTTTATAATTTAGCCACTATTTATTTATTTTTTAAAAAGTTTTCAAGCACAAAGATTCAATTTGAAAGAGATCATAATCTTCCAATTTTGATATATTACTGAACCTTTTTGATTACTTAAAAAATTTTATTAAAATCAATTGTTGGAATAGGCTGATCAAAATTCAATGTTTACAGTATTTTTATCGGTCTAATTTCATAAACGTGCCATGCAAAAAAGAAAAAAAAGAACAAAACGAACTGAAGTTTGGTTGTAAATGATGGATATTAGAGGTTAAATTGGAAAATGCTATGGATGTGTAAAGAACGCAGGTGTAGATTCACATCTTTATTGGTTATAAGTGGATGAGATATTGGATTAGTGCTCTGTTTAAATATTTGATTTATAATGTTTACTGTTTATTTGATCGTTCACCTGTGTTGTCAAAAAATGCTATAAGTATATTTGCAGTTATGGCATTCAATGTGTTTTTATTTATTTTTTAATATCAAATAATTTGTTGCACTGTATTTTCTTGTAACTTTAGTTTAATATTCAGGAAGAATATTAAGGTTACAATTAACTAAAGAAAACTACTCAGAAAAGTTCTGGAGATACTGATTGCATCTCTAAAGAGAGGTAAGACCCACTCTCAGCAAATGTCCTGGCTTTAACACTAAACTATTTAATGGTGAAGCTCCAGTCCTGGAGCTTTGGTGAGTGTGGAGTATCCCTTTATTGCTATTATTCCTTGTTTGACCTGGAGTGGTAGTACTTTTTGAGGTTCCATTTATGGGTCAAATAGAATTGTTTAATTATTTACTATGCTTGAAACCATTTAACTGTGTGCAAGCAAATGAGCTCGGTTTGTTTTAAAATGTTACTACTATTTGCTTACGTGCACACACACACACACACACACACACACACACACACACACACACACACACACACACACACACACACACACACACACACACACGTGTGTGTGTGTGTATATATATATATGTTTTTTTTGTTTTTTGTTTTATATGATCCAAGGGGCAGGAGTATCCAATATGAGTGCTCAGTATTAACGGTTATTGATATATAACCAATTTGGGATTATCAATACTCAATGAGATAAAAAATCATTTTATATGAAGACCAAAGGGGAAAAAAATTCACTTTCTTGGTGTCATTATAAATTTATTTCAGGCTCTCACAAATTCTTATAAGTTTAACTTAAAAACTTTATAAAGGCCATCACCAGATGAGATATTCAAAATTATGATTAAATGTTTTCATATAAATTCAGTAAGAATGGAATTTGAAAAAAATTCTTTATTTTTAAAATGATTTTAATCTAATAGATTAAAATCATTTTAAAAATAAAGAAAAACAATTAATAAAAGGGAAAGATATTGTATCTATTATTTTTCGTGTGTGTGTGTATATATATATATATATATATATATATATATATACACACACACAAAGTAAAGTTGGTGACTTTAGTCGCGGATGACCCGAAGGACCCCTTTTCCAATTTCAAACCGAGTTACAGGGGAGTGTGCTAATCCTTTCTCTGGATTGCTCTACTTTACCCTTGATCCTTATCTTATAATGCTGAGTGTTAGGCAAGGTGGCATCAAGTACCATTTTTTTTTTTTTTTAGGCTTTGGTATGACTCAACCTGGGATTGAACCCCAATCTCCCAGACCATTAGTGAACACTCAACTCATTAGGCCCTGATTTTCTTTAAAAAAAAACAAAAAAACTTTACCCCTAATTTACATTCTACAGAACATTAAAAGATTAAAAAAACATTGAACAAATAATTCTCGGTATGCGACTTTTTAAAAAAATCTATAGATAAAGTAATGTAAAAAAAACATCTAATTATAATTTTGACCATCTCATCTGAAGATGACTTTTGTAAAGCTTATAAGTTAAACTTATGAGAATTTGTGAGAGCCTGAAATAGATTTATGATATAGGGAATTTATAGTGATAAAGGGAATTTTTTCTTTTGTCTTTATATAAAAGATATACACACACACACACACACACACACACATAATGTGCATATGATAAATTTCCAGACTTTTTTCGTATGGGCATTTAAAATTGTCGTAGACTCTTGAAAATTTAGTATATTATTGCTATACATCTTATGAGATGACTGACCAATTTTTATGATTTCAGGTTCAAATGAACAGCTACAGCAGCAATTGGAATACTAAAGCCTGATTGTCACTGCTGGTGAATTTCAAAAATGCAATCTGAAACTTTAGAAGAACAAAATGCGATAAAATTCTGTTTTAAACTTGGAAAAAATGCCACAGAAATGTACGGAATGCTTCAGACTGCTTTTGTACCATCTTGCATGAATCGAGCATCAGTTTTTCAGTGGCATAAGAGATTCAAGGAAGGCAGGGAATCTGTGAGGGATGATGAGAGGTGTGTGAGTCAATACACCAGAGTTGTTGGCCAAAGGATTTGGGCTAGGGTTACTATATTGAGGTTTTTAGGGAGTTCAGGAAGAGATTCCATCAGAAGAGGCCAGCACTCTTCAAATCGGGTCAGTGGCATTTCCACCAGGACAATACACCAGTCCACAACTCCATCCTTGTCACAGACTATTTGACCAAGATGGGCATCAAGACAGTTCCTCACCTTCCCTATCGTCCAGACCTTGCTCCTTGTGAGTTTTGGTTATTCCTTAAGCTCAGAGGCTGTCATTATGAGACAATTGAGGAGATGAAAGAGGCTGTGACGAAGGTGATTGACTCGCTCACACAAGAGGACTTCCATGGGGCCTTGCAGAAGTTGTTGGAATAGTACAAGTGCATTGTAGCCAGAGGTGATTACTTCGAAGGGTACTAGAGTTTCATGTGTGTACTATCAGTAAAAGTGCCCATATGAAAAAAAAGTCTGGAAACTTATCGTATGCCCCTCATGTGTGTGTGTGTGTGTGTGTATATATATATATATATATATATATATTCCATTTATTATAATTGTTTTTATTTATAAAAGACATCAAAGTAGTAATTGGTTGGTTTTTATGGAATATCAACTCTTGTGGGTTATTTAATGTAACCAACCAATTAATACTTTACCTAATGTCTTTGTTATAAATGGAAGTAATTTTTAATGCTTTTATATTCAAATATATTTTGAAAGATTATTTATTATTCAGCATACAGTATAAGTTACCAAGGGAGAGGTAGTTGCCTCCCAATGCTGGTCTGTTTAATGTAGGGATCCACATTTAGAGAAAGGCAAAAATTTGATTCTCTGCAATAATGCCATGGACTTATGACCCATCCTTCTTAGTTCAGTGGTGCGGAATTTTCCCAGAGTTGGAATCCCCAGGACCAGACGTATTTCATTCATGCGATGACTGATCGTAGCCAAAAGCCTGATAGGGTTTGGATTTGTTTATTTTTCAGTGTCTGGTATGTCATAATTTATGATTTATAATTTCATGAAAAATCAATCACTAGGATGATAGTAGGAACAAGAAAGTAATGGAAATTAGATTTAAGAGCATATTTCAAATCTTTTAACTTATTACTTTCTCATTCCATATTTTCTGTTCATTTATTTTCCTTTTTGCTATTTTTCCTGCCTGATTTACACTTTTTTTTCTTGTACATAATCATTGCTTCCTTTCAGTTGTTTGACCTTTTTGTTTGGTATCCCTCAAGCTTCCGATTCTATAATTGATAATCTTTTTGCTATAAAGATATTTACAAATAAAGTATTTGCTATTGCTAATTGTTTTAAATGTGTGTAACTTGCTGATTTTTACAATTTGTTGACAAGTTCAATACTTTCATATTTTTGGGATTTGTTTTTGATGCTTTCACCTATACATTCCTATTCTTTTTCCCTAATCATACCACAATCTTATCCCCTCCTCACCCCATCTTCATTGCTTATCTCTTCTATCATCACTTTTTTCAAGTAACCGATTTAATTCAACTCTTAGTGTATTTTCACACTGAACTTTGTTGTCGCTCTTTACCTGACATTCAAAGAAAGTTACATTTTGAATTTTTTTTTTTTTTTTTTAATTGTCCTTTCATTTGATTATTTTGTTATTTGATGCATAAGATATTCATTTTTAATTTTACACAGTATCGTCCAAATTGAAAATATACTATATGTATAAAAATTAATTTATTTACTCTTGATTAATTATGCAAATTATTCAAATATACACAAGTTTGCCAGGAACTTTTAGAAAATTATTTTCTATTTACACACCTTAAAATAGGTCCAGAAATGTGATACCTGTAAAAATGTTATTTTTGAAACATCTTTGTTTTTTGTGCTGTGAAATAATGTTACATTCTCAAAAAGGAAAAAGAAAATGAATTGGCTGTATCTATTTCTAGCTATTCATGGTTACATTTTTAACTTGGAGGTAGCTTTTAGTTTTCTTTTAGTCTACAGTGTCATGTCCACTCTAAGTTTAATTAGTAGAGCAAAATGAAAGGTAATAACACATTGCAATACACGAGTTTTGTCGTGTCTGCATTTAAACCGCCAGGTAGCTACCTGAATTACAGATACCCACTCACAACTGGGAGGTAAAAAGCAATAATTCTTAGTTTAAGCAATACCAACATTCCGATGAAATCACTTAATAATTGGTCAGTATCTTTGTAAGAATTAGAGCATAAAGCATCAATGTTTCTGGTTTTGAAAATTCTAGACTTTTTTCTTGGTGTGTACACTTTACCTTATCAGTCTTGCACTGTCTTGCATTTTTGTATAGGGAGTGAAATTTTTAAAACCCCAGAGAGGTTTAAATTTCTTAATAGGATTAATCTTATAGTTATTTTATTGTCTCCAAACATTGAAGTAATGTTTTATTGTTTGAGAAGAAGAGGCAAGAGGGATAGTGGTTAAGACTTTCCATATCAACATCAAAATACAAAACATTTAAACAACTTTGACAATTTTTTTTTGTTTGATCAATTGGTATTTGAAACCTGAATTGAATTTGTAATAAAAATCTAATGCAAAATATACTGCATTGTTTTGAGTTGGAAGTTATTCTTGTATCGTTTGTTCATACCTATTTCAGTAAAAAAATTTTCACTTTGGTTATTTTTAAAGATTTAACATTCTTTTGATATTTGCATTATATTTTAGAAATTAGTTTTCCATATTTATTTGTGCACTTTATTCTGTTTGGTTTCAAGTGGTGTTAATGAAATAACTGTCAGTATTGTGTGGATGCTTTTAAGAGAAATATTTCAAAATTTTACTAAATATTTCTTTTGGATTATTAAAGAATTCTGCCAAGGCAAATTTTGTCTCTGTATCCTACTATTAACAGAAATTCCTGGGATAAGATAGATTGTAATACAATGATCATATGCTCACAAACTAACCTGATGTTTTCCCTTGTAGCCAATGAACATTTATATAATGTTTGAATGCCAATATTTTATGTAATTTTTTTTTCAAACACAAAGGGGTGTAGGAGTTGCATATTATTGTTTTTGGTAAAAATAGTCTGAAAACTATTTGCTTCTATCTTACTGACATAAATGTCAATTATTTTGAGAAATGTGTGTGTGTGTGTGTGTATATATATATATATATATATATATACATACACACACACACATTTGACAGTACTGCTTATAAGTATTTGAATAGACAATTTTTAAGTTAAAAACGAGCATTACACGAGAATAAAGAAAATTTATTGCAATTTCCAGTTTAATTTATCCATTTTGAATTTTTAAAAAAAATCATCCAGATTATCAATAAATGCTATTTAGAATCTTTCACTTTATTAATTGAAGCATCATCATGGACAGCTGTGACAATATTCTTTACTAAACATTGCTGGAACAGCACCAAATTACAAGCTTAAGAATACTCAGATTGAATTCATTATTGTAGTAAATAATCTTTTAATCACTACTCTATAGCAAAGCACTCAATGTGATATTAGTATTTCTATTTGAATGTAATCCATATAAACTGTTGTAGAGTTTGAAAAGTTCTTGAAATTATCAAATTGAATTTTAAAGGCCAACAAAAAATGAACTCGCTGTATTGTTGATTTTATGAATGTGAAACCAGTCTAAACTATTTTGGTGTGTGTGTGTGTGTATATATATATATATATATATATATATATATATATATAAAAACACAAGTGCTCATAATCAACATGAAATCATTATTGCTAGAATAGTTAATTATATTAATTCTAACAGTATTTACCCATATTACACATGGGTTTTAATATGATCATTGATGTATATAAACTGGATAGTATGATTTTTGAATAAACAATTCAGACAGACCAAATTGTAAACATAAATCTTTTAAAGTTATTTATATAAAATATTTCTCTACAAAACTCACTTTTTTGCAGAAAAATATTAAAGTGCTTATTCAGAATAGAACAACAAAGAAAAATTTTTAATTATGCAATAATGTATCAAAAAGTTATCCGGATTTGGACAAGCACCAATATCAACTTCATAAGATATTCATAAAGAAGATAAAATTTGTATATATTAAGCTTTTATAATTAATTAGCATTTGTAATGATACAAAGGTGTGTGGAAAAGTTCACGTGATGACAATAGGGTCTAAGTACTGTAATTGCCCAGTCGGCTGGGGCTGTAGAATACACCGACTGCTTCTCTGCAGAGGGGTAAGACCCCCCTCCCAATGAGTGTCCTGGATATGACACTAAACAATCTGATGGTGAGGTTCCAGCAATGCTGTAGCTTTGGGGAATGCGGAGTACCCCTTCATTGCCATCGCTCCCAGGTCCACTCTGGCCCAGAGTGGTAGCACCTGATAAGGGTCCTATCTATGGGTTAAATAGAACAAAACCGTGCTTCTTTCACTATACTGATTTTTGCAATTTAAACTGCGTATTTATGCTAAACTGAATTGTTTAAAATAGAACTGTTTTGACATTGGAACTGCATACTAATGCTGAACTGAATTGCTCGAAATAGAACTGTTTTTGACGTCTAAACTGTGTACTTATGCTGAACTGAATTATCTGAAATAAAACTCTGACATTTAAATCTGTATATTGCCCAGTCGGCTGGGGCTGTAGAATACACTGACTGCACCTCTGCAGAGGGGTAAGACCCCCCACCCAACGAGTGTCCTGGATATGACTCTAAACAATCTGATGGTGAGGTTCCAGCAGTGCTGGGGCTTTGGGGAATGCGGAGTACCCCTTCATTGCCATCACTCCCAGGTCCACTCTGGCCCGGAGTGGTAGCACCTGATAGGGCCCTATCTATGGGTTAAATAGAACTAACAGCATACTTATGCTAAAATGAATTGAGTAAACTGAATAGCTTGAAATAGAAACGTTTTTGACAATTAAACTGTACTTACACTTAAACTGCGTGCTTATGCTTAGCTGAATTATTTCAAATAGAACTGTTTTTCGACATTAAAAATGTATTTACACTTAACTGAATTATTACATATAACTGCTTGAATAGTTTGAAATGGAAATGTTTTTGACAATTAAACTGTGTACTTATGCTAAACTTAACTGTTTTCAATAGAACGGATTATTTACATAAAAATGGATTTGGTGTTGAATAACCTACAATGGTTGATGTGCCATAAAACCAACCAAACCAAACCTAAGTACTGTAACACCGATGTAAAAAAATATGTGGACTGTAAGGATGATTATGTTGAAAAATAAACCTCATTTGGGGAATAAAATAATTACTTAGCCTTCATTATAATTTTGGATGAAAAATCCAGACCTGCAAGCAAGTGGGTTTAATTTATAAATTTAGAATGTAATTTTTTTTTTAAACACTTTATTTTAAGAATGTAATTAGAATTCTTAAATTTTCTTGGTTTCATAGATTGATTACTCCCCTTCCTGTCAAAACAAATTCTGATTAACATTGAATTACCTATGTATACTTTTATTGACAAATCTATCAAAAATAAAGTGCCAAATAAAGATCATTTAAAATCAATTTTCATTTTAGGCCATTTAAACTACTTAAACTGGTTGGTCGTAAAAATGTCTTTGTATTTGTTCTATAATTTTTTTGCTATGGCATTAAAGCTAAAGTTTTTCATATTTTGATATGTAAACTATCTTCAGGTAAAAATATTTCCAGTTTTTAGATTGTTTTTCAAGAGGAAAATCACAATGGTTATGTATTAATATTTTGAAGAGTGTATATTTAGGCAGCAAGTTATTATTCAAGCAAGTTTTGTTAAAGGCAGGGAACACTTTTTATTATTTTTGATTTGATTTTTTTTTCAAGTCTCCTTGTTATTTTTTTTGTTGGGATCTAGATAGTAAAGGAATTGTCCCATATCTTCTGCCCAAGTGCTTTTGGCCATACTTTTGGTTATCATCAGGGATTAGTGTAGTTTTGAGTTGACAGTTTGAGTTTTTACCGTTTTAATTATTTGTAGTGTTTTGTTTTGAAGTTGTTGGTTGGAACCTTTTCAGCAATTTGTTTTAAAACATTCAGTTGGAAAAAAGTTTACTTAAACGATCTTTTGACAAAAAAAACTCCATACTAAACCTTACTACTGAACTCAACATTAATAAAAAAAATCTCTTTCCATGATGTACTTCCCGACTCCACCAATATTAACAAATTCACTACATCTCCATATAAAGAGCCTACCTGCGACAATGCCACCCTACAACCATAGTGAATGTCCCCAAATATACAGCAATTATAAAAAAAATAATTTCATAGAGCATTTTACATCTCTTTATCTAAGACAGTATTTTACAAAGAACTTATCAACAACATAAAACAAAACCTTGTTAATAACAATTTCCCTAATTGACTAGTTTAGTCAATCAACAAATAAAACTATATATTCACAACATTCACAAATATAACACTACCAACAATAACAACACTAAAAGAGTTAATCTGTATTACAGAAATCAAATATACTATAACTACAAATTAGACAAACAAGCAGTTACCAACATTACAAAAAGACATTAAACCTATCGAAAAACAAAACTTATCTACTACACTAAATTTAAAACCTCAAACCTTATTGTTAATAACACCAACTCTACTAGAATACAACCAAACCAATGTAGTTCATGAATTTATGTTTCCATTTTGAGGGTGCCCCCCAAAAAAAAACTAAAATAATTTTTACATTAGCTATACAACCACAACATTATCTCTTCATCTTACTTATCATCTTTCGGAAAATAGCACTATAAAACGTTCAATTATAAAATACAGCTGTTGTATTAACCAACTTACATCTTTTACCCAGCCGGCTAGGGCTGTAGAATACACCAACTGCATCTCTGCAGGCGGTGGGGTGGGTAAGATCCCCGCCTCCAACGAGTGTCCTGGATATGACACTAAACAATCTGATGGTAAGTTTCCAGTAATGGTGGAGCTTTGGGGAATGTGGAACACCCCTTGATGGCCATTGCTCCCAGTGTGGTAGTACCTGATAGTGTCTTATCTATGGGTCAAATAGAACTAAATGCAATCTTATGCTAAGCTAAATTACTTGAAATAGAACTGTTTTGTTATTTAAACTGCGTACTTATGCTAAACTGAATTGTTTGAAATGGAACTCTTTTGACATTTAACTGTGTGTAAACAAAAACTATACTTATACTAAATGTTATCTACAAAGTATTCATTTAGAAATCTTTGGTTAAACATATATAAACAGAATTTGGCATTGGGTGGCCTATAAAGGTTGATATACCATGGAACCTAAACAATCAACCAACCAACTATATTTATACTAAACTAAACTGGGCCATTGGCCTAATAAGTAGAGTGTTGGCCAATAGTCTGGGAAACGGGGGTTTAATCCCAAAGGAATTATACCAAAGACTGAAAAAATGGTACTTGATGCCACCTTGCTTAGCACTCAGCATTATAAGGTGAGGATCAAGGGTAAAGTGGAGCAATCCTGGGAATGAAGTAGCACCCTCCTTACACCTCTGTGTAGTAGCTATTGAAAAAGGAGCCTTTGGGTCATCCTCGACTAAAGTCACCAACTTCCCTTTTTACTCTAATTATTTAAATTAGAACTGTTTGACTAAATTGAATAGCTGGAAATAGAAATATTCTTGACAATTAAACTGTGTACTTATGCTAAACTGAATTGTTTTGAAATAGAACTGTTCATTTGTATTTAAAATGAATTTGGCATTAAATGACCTACCAATGTTGATATGCTATAAAACCCAAAGAACTAGCTAACTTACAACTTCCCATGTAAGGCAGATTCTTACCTATGATAAAATGCTTATATATATATATATATATGTGTGTGTGTGTGTACAATAATAAAAACAATTACAAATCCTTGCAGCAATATGCATAAAAATAAAAACAAACCTAAATAAAATAGCATTTAACACAGGCACCAACATATTAAATATTTTTAATAACTAAAAATCACTAACTTTATTAGGAAAACTTTTTCCAAATAAGCGTTTTAAAACAAAACACTGAAAATGTTCCAACCAACAACTTCACAACAAAATGCTACAAACAATTAAAACAGTAAAAACTCAAAACTACACTACCACTGATGACGACCAAAAGCGCTTGGGCAGAAGATATGGGACAATTCCTTTACTATCTACATCCCAATACAAGAAAAATAAGGAGACGTGAAAAAATAAAATTAAAAATAATACAGTGTTCCATTGTCTGTAACTAAACTTGCTTGAATGTATTAATGTATAAAAGATAAAAATGTAATACAAAGATGAATGTAGTTGAATTTTTATCAAATTTAAGTTATATATTTTCATGGTGTAAATATTTTATGCCAATTAATATAATAGAAAAATAATGAATAATAAATAGTCACTTTGCTGTCATGTCTTGCTTTCTTGCAGCTTTGAAGATGACTTTTGTTAATTTTTTTTGTCAATTATCTTTGTTACCTCCTTGCAAGTCCATAACATTTCATTGGTATATGTAGTTTCATTTTGAGGGGGAAAAATTGATAATTTTGGTCAAATATAGTTTAAAACCTTATAACAGTTGCTAAAAGTTTGGTTAAAACTGGGCCAAAAGTGACAGCCTGAGTGAAGAAATATTTAGGGGGTTATAATAATACTCCCTCTACTTCATTGTTTATGAATCTTAATTTGTCTATTTTACATATTTTAAGGTTTGTTGGCTTGTTTGAAGGGATCTAAATGGTATTATTTCCTTTTTGATGAAGAAAATAGGTAACAGCTTTAAGCTGTGTTAAGATCTTTTATTTAATTCTATGATTTTAAAAAAAAACATAACTACCTGAGTTGTAATTAGTGCATGAAATTTTACTTTTTTTATTAAATTTAAATACTTCACTCTTTAGTTTATATGAATGATTAATAATTCAAAGCAATTTGTTTTGAATGGTAATTCAAATACCTTGTGTATTTTAATGACATGTTAATTATAAGGTTAGATTTTGATTTATAACCTATATTTTTAATATACCAATTATGCATTTGTAACTTTTTGAAAAAAAAAAAAATTGTAATACTACCATGAAATTCAATGTTGGCTTTAATGTGAAGATAAGTTATAAGCACTGAAGGCTTTTTAGTTTTTAACTTCAGTCATGATATTTAAATTGTTTGCATTAGTTTTTCATAAGGAGACCAGAGATGGTATATTTTTATCAATTCTGAATAATCTAAAAGATTTTCTGACTCCAAATATACAATGGGATGGTTTATGAATTTAAAAACTAAAAAAAGAAAATCTGTTAAAAATTTCAGTTATCTAATTTTGTGTTTAACATCTTGTTTACTTGAATATTCTTGAATTACTAAGTTTAATTTTCATTTTTCTAACCTCTTATCAAGGTTTATTCTTGACTATTTTCTCTTGCTGTAATTCCAAGTTAAGATTTTAGCTAAAATTTTCATTTATCATATGCGCAACAGTTGGTGATTGTATGTTTGTAATACTCTCATAGTATATAGATACCTACATTATCTTTTAATAAATATTCATTTCATTTTACTGTCAAGTTTTAGTTGTCAAGTTGATCTCAAAGTTCTTTGGCTTAAGCTTATTAAGTGCTCATGCACTTTATTATTGATTTTTTTTCTTTCTATGTCTGATCCCTTCACTGACTCCACCCAATATGAATACAAAATAGACTGGGAGAAAACCTGTTCAGTACCAGTCAATTTATGTCTGAAAGAAAGACTAGAAATGTTCTGGTACATGTGTTCATGCTTGCTGATGATAGTCTTCTAGCACACAACTACCTAGATGCACAGAAAATAATCACCCATTTCTCTATCTGCAACAGGATTTGGGCTGAAAATTAACTTCAAAACTGAGGTTATGTACCAACCCTCTCCATGATCCCATGACTTTTGGCCAAGACATACTGATAGATTGTCAGGTGCTAACCCAAGTAAGCAAATTCAAACACCTAGGCTCTACAGTTGCCAATAAGTAGATGTGGAAGTAGGGACACAGATGTTAAATGTTTCCAAGGCCTTTGTCTGGCCAAGGAAGTGAGTCTGACTCGACAAAGACCTTGCCATAAAAACAATGTGCAGTGCACCATGCCATAGTTCTCTCAACCCTAATGTACAGCACCAACTTGGTTACCCAAAGACTCTATGTCTATATGATGTGTCACTAAATGTCAAGTAGTGGCAGTATATCCCAAATAAATTCACTCTGGAGAAATCTAAACTTCCTGGTATGTAAGATATACTTGCCCAACACAACCGAAAATAGACTGCAAGAACAGATCCTTTAAGAGAAATGCCAAGTAAAACGGGTAAACCAGAACTCTGGCATAACATCATCAAAAGAATCTTGAGGGTCATGAATATTGTTTTAAACAATCGGCAATGCCTGTCCAAAAATTGAAAAAACTGGAGGAAAATAATCCAGCAGGATGTCTTCATCTGATACAATGGACATTAGTAAAGGTTATTGTAAAGTATGAAGATTTAGAGGAAGTTTCTTGTGTCTTTTATTATTGGGATCAATTTAAAACTTCTAGTCAAATCTGTGAAATGTAATAACTTATGATGGAATCATAGCACAAATTCTATTACTAAAGTTTGATCCTTGCTGAATACTGTACTCTTACTAAGCTATAGTTTAAAAAGTATTGTCCAACTTGTTGCCATGGCCAAAGATGAGTTTCTTTTTATGTACAATTGACATTTTTTTTGTTTCTGGTAATTCTTTAAAAAATAGAAAACTGGAAAAAGCTAGCAAGAAATTAACAACAATTAGAACCAATTTGGAAGAAACCCTTGTCTGAATGAAATGTCTCATGAGGCAAAGGTAGAAGGGTTTGTTTACTTATGGTGGGAGGTAAGTTTTAAAATCTGTCACTTAAACATAGGGATTGAAGCTAGCATTTATCCCAAGTTCTATTGACTTTTTTTTTTTTTGTATGCTTCTTAAACCTTATACTCTGTTACAGTCAACACCAATGAGTGGCTAGACAAATTCTTGTGTTCAAAATGTTATGGTTGGTGATGCGTTATCTCCTACTGTGTATCTTTATACATTATCTTAGATTGGCATTCATTCCTTCCCTGATATCTTTTTCTCCACCTCCATTAATCTTTTAACACCTTGAATCACAAATAGCTAACTCTAAAGTGATTGATCAATACTAAGCCATACTACACTTATAGGGTCAGTTTTAGGCTAATCCTATTAACAGACTGGCATGTGGTGACCTAAATTACAACTAACTTATAAACATGGAGAAAAATTTAAGCAAGTAACTTGTGATATCTAATAATTAGCAATTATTATTATTATTATTTCTTGGAATAGATTATTTATTGATCAGAAAATGTACAGTTTATATTTTTTAAAAAGTACTCCCCTTGAGTCCTTACATGCATAGCTTTCATTTTTCAAAATTCTACAATTTCTTCTTTTAGGATCATTATCAGCTGCCCTGCTGCATTCTCTATAATCTTGTCCCCAGCGCTTCAATAGCTATTTTAGCTTTGGGAAAAATGACTTAATGGGAGTGTGATTCATACATGTAAAGTCCTATCTGATTGTTACATCTTAGTTATGATTTGTTATTGAAATATTCCAAATTGTTTAATACATTTTGCACTAACCTTGGATGTAAAAACATTTTTCTTGGGTAAATTTAATTTGGAATTCACTTGTATGTATTGATCTTTATTACTAATCTGTTTTGTTTTCTTAATCAGTTTAAAATCTGGTAGTTATAAATTTTCTCCCAATAACTAGAAATAAAGCTATTGAAATGTATTCAATTTGGAGCAAAAGAAAAAGTAATAAGGTTTCAATATTCAAGTTGACTTTGATCAACTTAAATCGATAAAAAAATTACTTGAAATATCTAATCTGTTCTGGTGTAACTTGGAGTACAAAGTTGTATCAGATACATGTGGCCTTTGTATTATACATGCTTCTCTTCCTATTTAGTTTAAATTTTGATTTGAATTATAGTGGAGGAGAGATTAGTGTTACAAGATTCAGGATATACTGGAATGGGATTGAATACCTCACAAATTTAAATATAAAAATCTGTTTATCATTAAATTTTCAAATGAAAGTTGTTGTTTTTTTTTTTTTTTTAAGTTAATATAAAATAATCTTAATATTTTAGTGCATTTATCGAAAGATGTAGCATATTGTGTAATTTTTATAGAGCATTTTTAAAGTTGAATTTGAAAGTAATACCAAATGGATTTTTATGTATGTTTTATGAGTTAGTATACTTATTGAGTGTATGTTAGAAATATTTTATAGCTAGTTGATTAGGTATAACAAATAGATCAAATGGTATATGTCAGTGTTATCTTGTGTGGCTTGCACAAAAAGGAGTTGGTGATTGAAAAATAACATGGTGAGAGAATTGTATTTATTACCAGTAAGTTTCTATAATGATTCTCTTAAACCATATTTGCTTCAAGTATTACCAAAAAAATTGTTTTTAACCATCTCATTTATTCATTGAAATAAGACCAATTAGAATCTTTCAAAGGTATTGAAACAGTGGTATGTGGTTGGAGAGATTTAGTGAGTGAATTAAAGTAGTTTTGTAGTTCAGTTTATTCAATTTCTGCTGTGTTCTTTGAGACATATCGTCAGGTGTTGTCATGAAGAATTGGTTCTTTTTGATTGACCAATACTGAAAGTAAGCATGGCAGCTCTTGGTTTCTTTGCAGTACTTCACTGCTGTGATGGTTTTGCCAGGATTCCCAAAATTGTGGTTGATATCATTTACTAACCACTGCTAATCATAACCATCTTTGGTTTAAGTGTTTTGATATTTCACTATGAAGTACCAACATTTCATCATGATGCAATCAACAAATGAATTGTAGATTTTGTAATGACTATTTTTATTTTCAGCTTATTTAATTGTTTTCATTAAATGCAAAAGGCTTCTGTTTCATTTACGTTTTTGGGAGCTCTGGTTAATGTTGCTATGTCCCATTTCAAACTATTGTAATAAAGTTGTCTAAATTTGCTTTTTTCTCATGTTTTGCTTGACAGTTTAAAATAATGAGTAGCATAGATTAATGCAAAATTCAAACTTTAGATTTTATATCACAACCACGTACTTAAATAAAAGTTTATCCTAAAAAATACTTATAAAAGAGTAAAACAACAATTATTTTTGCACCAACCGAAGTTAAGGTTTCCTAGCTAAGAAATTCTCTCATTCTAATTGCAAACCTTTTTTTTTTTTCTACCTTTTTATGTAGAATTTAACAAATTGAAAGTTTATTTTTCTAAAATTTTTATTTATATCTTTTTGCAATGTTGCTCTTGAGTTGTGGTAATACTGGCCTAAACTAATTGGATTAGGAAATTGAAATAATAAATGAAAAGATTAGTTTAAATGTGCACAAGTGAGGGGGAAGAATATATTAATGTCTGCAGTTGAAATCATCTGACAGAATAAGACTAATTGTATGTCTAATGAAAAAAGTATTCAAATCTTAAAATGTTTTTGCTTCAATTTCAAGATGATTATGTAAGAAGGAATAAATATTGAGAGAAGTAGCTAAAATTGTTTTCATTGTCATAAATTTTTCTACTTTTTTTGCCTTTAAGTTCATGAAATGTTTGTTTTTAAACTAACTACAACTACTTTTTAATGATAAAAAACAAAATACTACAGATGGATATAAAATAACTGTCTTAATTCTTTAGAGATAGCTTTTGATAAAGTTTATATTTCTTGTTAGAGAGGAAAAAAATTTGAACTATGCAATCTTATTTTGAATAAGGGTGGCAAAGGGTCTAAAAAATATCACAAAATTTAAAAACAAACGTATCTGCATCAGAATTGTTGACCTCATATGACACAATTATTTCTTAGGCAACTAACTCTTTTAACTCCAAGCCCAGTTGGCAGGGGCTCTAGAATACACCAACTGCATCTATGCAGAGGGGTAAGACCTCTATACACACACACATGTCCTGAATGTGACATTATACCAACTGATGGTAAGGCTCTAGCCTCGAGATTTGGGGAATGAGGAGTATTCCTTCATTGCCATTGTTTCTAGGTTCGTTCTGACCCAGAGTAGTAGCACCTGGTAGGATGCTATCTATGAGTCAAATAGAACTGTGTGCAAACAAACGATTCATGTTGAATTGTGACTGTTATAAGGCAATACTTGAAACCATTTAACTGTGTGCAAAAAAGACCTTGGGCTCATTTAAGAATCTACAAAATGTGTTTATAAATCACAAATATATATATAGGATTTGGCATTTAATAACCTACAATGGTTGATATGCCATAGAACCAAACCAAATCTTCTAACTCCTTTTTACTTGAGATTTCTTTCCTTTTATGTGATTTCATTTACTTTGTATGTTTGGTGCTATTTGTTGAAAGAAGTCAGTCTTGCATTTTAAAAAATTCCCATACAAGTTATCAAGATATTTTTACACACTGAATAATCTTGAATTGGGCTGCTTCCAAACTTAAAGCTTGTACTGTCCTACACCAAAATCAACGTGACAAATTCTTTCATTCCGTTTGTTAGATTTTATTTACTTGTACACCAAATAATATTTATTCAGAGCATTCTAACAATTTCTCCAAAAATATTAAGTACAGGAAACTAAGATTTGAAATTGGCTCAAACTAATTAACTTAGACAATCCAGAATAGTTAAATGCAAATTTGAATATGACATTTGATAATTTAATCTAAGTTATTTGGCAATGGCTAACTGTTAGAAGTATTTTTATTTTTGTATTAAAAAATCTATGCACTTGTGTGTGTGGTTTAATATTCAACATTTCTTTACAAAGTTATAAAGTGGGGCAGTGTAGAATTAAAATAATATTAAGATTATTTTTCTCTGTTGCATATGGGTTTAGTCTCTATATTAAGCTTTTAATTTGTAAAAATGTCTATTTAGAAGAGAGCTTTGAAAATTTTTGTGTTATAAGTAACAAAAAAACACTAGTGTGCACACATATCTGAAATGCCTTTTGTCCAAGTTCAACAAAATTCTGACAAAAGACCATGGAATTTTTTTCTTTATTTCATTTTTTTAATTGGCATTTCTAAGATAAATTTAATGATTTAATCTGTTGTCTTTTTAAAATGAAAATTTTTTAATGAAATATTATATTTAAAAAAATCATTTGCTTTAAAGAAAGAATTATATAACCAAATGAGCATTTTATATCCTAAAATTATTTTGCAAGCAATTTAATGTGTATGAAAATAAGATTAATCTATTTTTCAGATAAGTTTCATTTGACACTGAAAATAAATACACTGCAATACATTAAAATTTTAATTTTTTTTGTTTTGAATATAGATTGTTTTTTTGTTTTTTTTTTTAAGTTTGTCTAAAATGTTTTACCCCCACCCCCATGTTTTGATTGTTCAAAGATAAAGTAGCTATCAGACAGACATGATTTGAAAAAAAAATTAAAATGATGATAGTTCATTGTATATTTTGAAGATTAAAATATCATTCCCCCATAAAAAGCTATTTTATCATGAATTATCTTTTCACTCATCCCTATGGGTCAAACATGAATAGTTTCTTCATTTTTCACAAACTATGGTTATCTAGACTATGACAAGTTAGAAACAGACCTATGCTCTTGAAAATACTGAATGACACTTGAGATTGTTGGTCTTTGGATTATTTTTTACTTTAAAATGGCATTGATATGCTTTCTGTGTAAGCAAAATGCAGTAGTTATTTGTAAGAATGAAATTAAGAATATTTTTGCTCAGTTGTGTACTTCATAGTAAACTCTCAAATATTCATTAGATATCCCTGAAGTAAGTAAATATAATAGATTGTAAGTTAGTTATTTTTTTATGCCATCCTGTATAATTCTGTTAAGAACAATTTTTAGTTCATGTATTTTTAATGATAAATATTCTTATTATTTTGTCCTTGTGCAGATTAAATATACAACTTTAAATTTATATCATAGACCAAACAAAATCATTGTTTTCCTTTATGTAAATGTATATACTGCAAATAAAGCAAGCAAGTAAGTATATGAAATAGTACTTTATTTACTTTGATATGTCACTGAAGTAACTTTTATGAAATAAGAATATTTGCTTTCACAATTGAAGATGTTAGAAATGATTTTATACCTAACCTTTCATTTACAGTGCACATAGTGAGCGGAAGTTTTTAATCTTATTAGATGCCAATATTTTAAAAGCAAATTGTAATAAACTCAGGAAATAGTTTCTTTGCTTTATTAAACTTGAAATATGGATTGTGAAGTTTAATTTGTACCTTTCATAGGGCTATTTTCTATAGTTGCTGTAAAAATTTGTTCCTGTAAAAAGAAAAAAAAAATTGTAATGCTTATTAATTTTGATTATTTCTTTTTCATCTCTTTGGGTAAAATATTAGTCTGAATCAATACTCATTGATAAATCTTCATCTAAATAAAGATGTGCTTACTTTATATAAATTCATTAAGATACAAAAGTCAAAATGGTTGATTTGAAGAAATCACAGAGTAGAAACATAATTTGTCTTTTATAAAACTTTTATATAAGAAACATACTTTAGTTATAAGTGTAAGAACAGATTACAATATGAAGTATGTTTCCCATCTTAAAATAAAGATACAGAAGGAAATGTGGTGCTCCTTTAATTGGATCATTAAAATTTCAAGTCTTGCAAAATAATTTACATTGCAATAGGGATGTTATGACTTTGATATTTGTAGTTTATTTTAACTTTTTTTATTAATCAATATAGTTAGCTTCTACAAAAATGCAGCAATTATTGTAAGAAATAGAGAAGTTGCTTGGAATTAAGAGATACTGATTTTTTAAACAATTTGTATATTTTTTATTTCTAAATAGGATTAAGTAATGAACCTTCAGTGTACTTTTTATGATAATTATCATAATTATATAACTGAATTCTGAAACTGGGTTGGGTGTATAATTCATTTGAATTGAAGCAACAACTCCATTTCACCATTCTAAAAGTAATAAGCAATGAGCTAGAAAAACTCTGGTGTAATTATTTAAAATATATATATATATATATATATATATATATGAAGTTTGTCTTCATTTGACCTTTTTGTTTGATCCTAATAGAATAAA
The DNA here is from genome assembly GCA_963585895.1 of Sepioteuthis lessoniana. Classification (NCBI taxonomy): domain Eukaryota; kingdom Metazoa; phylum Mollusca; class Cephalopoda; order Myopsida; family Loliginidae; genus Sepioteuthis; species Sepioteuthis lessoniana. The sequence continues at coordinate 43,602 of CAUZXS010003254.1, read as the reverse complement.
GCATTTAAGATATGCACTAGAAAATAGTGAATGTCAGTTATAATAGTTTAATGCCATTCTTTTCCTCATCATTTGTCTTAGGACTGAATCTTGAACTATAAAATTTAATGTAGTCATTGTTCGAAATAAAAAGAAATTAGTTCTGAAATACTTGATTATTCATAGTGGTATATTTATTTACTTGTATTTTACCTGTAAAAATGAATAATGGTATTTCCATGTGTTATGCAGCTACTTTCTCTTGTATACTTCCTAAGCAACTTTGTTTTATTAAAGTTATTAAAAATTTTAAACAATTTAAATCATCCAATTTATTTTGAAAAGCTAAGTTTTATACCCCATTTCAACAATTAATTTTTAGAATCAGCTGTATCTCTTAAACATTTAAAGTTTTAAATACAAATTTTTTTCATCCACTCAATCCTATCAGAAGACAGTTTGTCTTTAAACTTTACAAGTTTACAAATTTCTTGAAAAACTTAATCTATTATGGAAGTTATGTCTTATATATTTATTAATTATATTTTATTTATATCACTTGGTTTCTAATGTTGCAGCATTCCAACCTCATTTGTGTAGTTTTGGGTCATGCCAGTTCCAAGTCTTTTTCTCTCCCATGAACAAAAAGTGATAAGACAAATTGAAATATTTCTTTTGTGTTATGTATTTTTATTATTGTTCTCAGTTAGTATGATCATAGGTCATCATCTGAAATTTTGTTGTTCTCTCTCATACTGTCTGTCCTGGTCCGGGTTCTACATAAAATTTTGCCTAATTAAATATTCCTTCCTTCTTGAGATAACTGTGTAGCCTGTTATGATTTTTAAAAAGTTATCAATTTTTTCGTAATAGTGTTAGCTAGTGTGCTTTAAAGAATTTTTTTCCTCTCTCTTTCTAATAACCTGCCTTATTCTTTTTCTCCTTCTCTCCTGGTATTTTAAGACCTGATTATTTCATTTATTTTTGTTAGGTATGTATTTTGAAAAAAAAATTATTTCTGTATTTAAATTTGTAGAATTAATATACTTGCATTACATGTACTTAGCCAAGGTACAGTTACTATTATGTAATTCTATACTTTTCAGCACATGTGAATGAACTAACAAATTTAGGTGCAATAAAAGCTTAGGTATAAACCATTAATGTCAGTAAATTTTATAGTGTGTATGTATGCCAATCTTGCTGGATTGGTTTCTGGGACATAGTAGGTTGAAGATGACTTTGGAATGTTTCACTGAAATACTTTTATATAAAAATCTACTTCAACATGTGAAACATTGTTTAATGGTAAGAAGTAATTCTATTACTACTTGATTCAGTTTGAGGGTATGTATACAACTGGTGGTATATCAGTTTTTCAATGCTAATGAAAAATAACTCTTAATTTATATAAACACATTTAAGGAACTAATTTTATTACTGTAAACTGGAGTATACAAATCCACTCTTTTCAGCTTGAAATTTTTTTTACAAAACTAGGGGTTGACTTGCGTATACATTTTTGTAATTCTGTTTAAACCTGTCAATTAAAGTAGGAAATTGGTTTTGATATTTTTCTTATTCCTTGGTTTATAGCCGCATAAAGCTGACTATGCTGACCATACTAGTTTCTGGAGATAAATTCACTCATTCTACATGGTTTGGCTTTGCACTTATAGTTATAACACAGCATGACTGCATAAGGAACTGGTTTCAATAAAATGAGTCTTTTTGTTATGATTCTACTAATTAGTCATTTTTTTAATGCAACAATATTGTATCTATAAGATTCCTCTTCAGTTCTTCCATGATCATCTGTATTATTGGGAATCTGAGTTAAAATGATGAAATCCTCACTTCATTTGGCTGTTTATGTGGAGGCAATCCTGTGAGTTTCACTGAATCAAGGAATTTTGTTGGGAAATAAGTGGTTTTAACTTCTAATGGTCTGGTTACACATAGATTATAGGTTCATTATATTAGTTTGGTGTCAGCTTCACTATAATTGATGTTGCAAACCACCCAGATTTTTCACTGTTTTAAGTGAACACATTTCAGTATTGATGCAACTAAATATATAGTTACACTGTACTGTTATGACAAATTTGAGGAATCGACAATAATTTTAGTACTGTGTACAGTTTTTAAAAATATAACAAATTATTTAGAATTTGTTTACTTAAATGTTGATTTATACTTTTAATTTGAGTTAGTGTTACAGATTGGCCTAATGAGTAAAGTGTTCACCATTGACCCAGGAGACTGAAGTTCAATCCCGGGTTGAGTCATACCAAAGATTCAAAAGGTGGTACTTGATGCCACCTTGTTTAACGTTCAGCTTTATAAGGTAATGATCAAGGGTGAAGTGGAGCAATCCAGTAGCATCCTCCCCTACTCCTCAGTGTAGTAGCTATTGAAAAGGGAGCCTTTGAGTCACCCATGACTTAGGTTGCCAACTTTACTTGCTTTATTACAGATGGTTTTAATATCTTACCTCCCTTGCTTTCTCTAAGGATTTGGTGATTTTTTTTTTTTTTTTTTTGATTTATCATTTTTTATGAACTGTCACAATTCTTGTCTTTTCACATTTTCAAAAACTTGGTAAAATGCATTGTTCATTCTATCAAATTTTGTAGAATTTGTCTTTGCAAGTAAATTCAATCAAACAGCTCTTATGTGTTGGTTTCCTTTTGACCAAAATTGTATCACTACTATATAAGTAAAGTAAAGTAGGCGACCATAGTCGAGAGTGACCCGAAGGCTCCCTTTTCGATAGCTACTACACCAAGGTGTAGGGGAGGGTGCTACTCCTTTCCCTGGATTGCTCCACTTTACCCTTGATCCGTACCTTATAATGCTGAGTGTTAAGCAAGGAGGCATCAAGTACCATTTTTTAAGTCTTTGGTATGACTCGATCTGGGATCGAACCCAGGTCTCCCGGGCTACTGGCGAACACTCTAACCGCGAGGCCAATATCCGGTATCACTACTATATACTAGCAACATAATTTTAATGATTTTTTTTTTTTTTAATTATTATCAAGCTATCTTTTAGCCACTGATTGTTTGAGGAATTGGGGGCAACTTTTTAACTTAAAATGTTTCTCTTCAATTATTTGTAGTTTAATATTATTGGCATTTTTATTGAAGAATACTTGTGAAATATTAACCTGTGATCAATTAACTCTATTTTGCTTTTCCCCCAACTTTTTTGTATATGCTTTATGAAGAAAAAGTTCTTAATACTGTTCTGATAAGCTTCTTTGTATGGGCCAAATAGAACTTTTTGACATTTAACTGTGTGCAAACAAATGACTTACGTCTGCTTGAATTGTTAGTGATACATAGCAATACTGGGAACAATTTAACTGTGTGCAAACAGATGAGTAATATTGAACAGAATTATTGGTGTTAAAAAGCAATACTTAAAACCATTTGACAGTGTGCAAATGAATGAATAGTGTTAAATAGCAATACTTGTAACCACTTGACTGTGTTAGAAATGATTGAAACCATTTAACTGTTGGAACAATAGCAATACTAGTGTGCAAACAAATTAGTTCTCATTTAAAAATGAAATTACAAATCGTGTATATCAATTTACATTTGTGCAAACAAATGATTAATAGTAAATAGAATCATTCATGTTTGATAGAAATCGTTGAAACCATTTATCTATAAAATGTTTAGAAATCATATTTAATATGTATGTATAAAGAATTTTTGGCTTTAAATAACCTACAATGGTTGATATGCCATAAAACCTAACTAATCATATATTCATTACATGAATATTTATAAATAGGATTTTGGCATTAATTTACCTACAATGGTTGATCCTACCATTAAATACCAACTATTTTAACTGACCAAATAAAACTTGGTGTTGCATAGAATGCTTAAAACCATTTAACTGTATAGCAACAAATGATTTCTATCATGTTTAAAATGTTGCCTACAAATATACTTATATGTGTGTGTGTATAAAGAGTATTTGCCATCAAATAACCTACAAGGGTTGATAAGTCATAAAACCAAACCAAAATGTTAGGATACTAAAGGAAAATACTTTTTGAAATTATTTTCTGGAGTTTTTCTAAAGATAACAATATTTAGAATTCTAAAGATTTTGGGATCCTAAGTACTAGCATAACTTTAAACACAAACTTATATACACACACATCCTATGTATAATGAAACTTTATATACTTTGGTTTCTAATAAAATATTTCTTTATTCTTATTTAATTATTCTTTGTTTTAATTAATAAAAAAATTCATGAGTAAAATTTCTGCCCCTGCTCTTGATTTGTTAGTTTGGTCTCCTTTTTCCTTGTAAAAATAATCTTTTTTATGATTTAATACAAAATTCAAGATATGCAAATAAGCTGTATTAATCCTCAAGAATGTTTGTTACAGGAAATTTTCTAGCAATATAATTTTTCTTAAAAGTATAGAATCCTACAAAATAAAGACCATTTAAATAAATAAAAAAAAATCATGAGCAATCAATGCCACCATCATAACAATAGTTTCTTATATTCAGTTATTGGATTCTTTAGCAAATCTTTTATCATTCTTTAATCTGTTTTGTGCATGTGGAAATAAATATACTCTATACAATAATACCTGCATATTGCTAATCTGAATACTGTTTTTATTTTTGGAATTTGTAAAAAGTAACAAAGTATTGATGAAAGAAAAGTGTAGATTTTTAAAGTTTCAAGTTCGTGAAAAATGTTATTGTTGTGATGGTTTGCTTAAGGTTTAGCAGATGTCCTTTCTGACATCTTCCTCTATTACTGCTAAAACATGCTGAATTAGTTTGGTCTTAAGCTGAACAATATTGATTGAAAAATCAACCTTTTTGTTTTTTCTTCTGCCATGTTGACCTAGTACTTATGATTAAGAGGTGAATATGTGTCATGCTACTTTTTTTAACATACAATATTTGCTATGCTTGCAATTTTGACCAAATATGTTGGATAGTCAATTTATTTATAACATCTTTAAAATATATTTCACTCGAAACTGGTAATTTGTTAACCAGTTCTAATTTTTTTTCCGCCCCTTAAGCTCACATTTTTATTAAGGTTTATTTTTATAGTGTTGCTAAGTTTGTTTATTTAGGATTAATTTATATTAAAAAAAGCTATCATAAACTGTACAAACTTTCTTGAAATAGTTTTTAATGTCCAGTTTTAAATCAAGCTTTTCCTCCTCAGTTACTGATTTTAGTTTTTATAGATTAACTTCGTACCCTCCGTTTCAATGATCCCAGAAAAAAAAATTTAACACAGGACTTCAGTTTTTAATGGAATAGGTTGTTTTGAATTCACTTATGGATTTTTAATTTATTAATTGAATTTGTAGAAAAATAGAATTTTCTATTTAGACTATGAAAATAACCTTATTCAGTATATCAGTCTTTTTTGAAAATAAAGTGAAATTCTTTTCAAATAATTGGTTACATAAATTCATTTGTGTTGAAATGTTTGCAAATTTGACACATTACAATTTTTTTTTTTTTTTTAATTTATAACTTATTCATACAATATTTATCTATCATTGGTATAAAATAATTGTGAAAATGTCATATGGAAAAGAAAAATATAACTATAAACTGCAGCTTTCTGACTAATTTCATACCATATTTACCTAATAGGATTATCAATTTTCACTGTTCTTTCTCTTTAATCGTATTTATATACCTGGTAATATTGAACTATACCTTTTTCAGAAATAATACTGAATGAAAACAATTGGATATTAACTATCTACACGTAAGAACAATGTTTGAGGTGGGGAAGTTTCTGTAGTGTAATGTTCAACATGCTGTACTGCTTTCAAAAATTCTTTTATTAAATTAATATGAAATTGGAAAAATGTATATTTCCAAATATTAAAAAAACAAAAAGCGTTCCTTCATGTGGAAGGAGCAGATTTTTATTGCACATAAGCAAGCTAATTCAGGATTTTTATCATTGTTTCTTCATCTCTCACTAAAGGTTAGAGGATTATTTTTTCTTTGATCTTGTTGCTGTAAAGCTGGTTAATCAACTTTATATTTTCTGCACCAAGTGGAATTGACATAGCGACCAGATTTAAGCATTTTTATCTGAAGGTTTCTTGGGTAATCATTGCTGAGATTGCATATTTTCTTTGTGTGTCAAATACTGATTTTGTAAAAATGAATAAAAAAATTGAGTTTTTTGTTTTTTTAGAAGCAGCTTTTTTCTTCTTTCCCTTTCCATTTTTATAGTCTATTATTCATTCATTTAAACCACAGATATTCATGAAATGGAGTAAAAAAAAAAAAAACAGTAAATAAAATAGTTTACATCTTAATTTGTTCAAAAAATTTACTCAAGGGTGATGAGATCAAGCTCTTTATCTTATAACATTATGTGTGTGTATATGGATTCTACAAAGGCCATTTTTGGCTAGGTACGTTGCTGCTGGGCAAGGAAAAGATACTGCTTCTCTGGCCACAATGCCTGTTGGGTATGTATGTGTGTGTGTGTGTATGATATATAATATAAGGATCATTAAATAAGTTTCCAGACTTTTTTCGTATGGGCATTTTGATTGATAGTACACGCATGAAACTCTTGTCCCCTTCAAAGTAATCTCCTCCGGCTGCAATACACTTGTTGTACCATTCCAACTACTTCTGGAAGGCCCCATGGAAGTCATCTTGTGTGAGTGTGTCAATCACCTTCGTCACAACCTCTTTCATCTCCTCAATTGTCTCATGACAGCCTCTGAGCTTTGGGAATAAGCAAAAATCATAGGGAGCAAGGTCTGGACTATTGGGAGGCTAAGGAACTGTCTTGATGCCCATCTTGATCAAATAGTCTGTGACAAGGATGGAGTTGTGGACTGGTGCATTGTCCTGGTGGAAATGCCACTGAACCAATTTGAAGAGTGCTGGCCTCTTCCGACAGAATCTCTCCTGAACTCCCTTAAAACCATAACATAGTAACCCTTTGGCCAATCAACTCTGGTGTATTGACTTCCTTACTCCTCGCACATCTCTCATCATCCCTCACAGATTCCCTGCCTTCCTTGAATCTCTTATGCCACTCAAAAACTGATGCTCGATTCATGCAAAATGGTCCAAAAGCAGTCTGAAGCATTCCATACGTTTCTGAGGCATTTTTTCCAAGTTTAAAACAGAATTTTATTGCATATCGTTCTTCCTCACATCCATATTGCATTTTTGAAATTCACCAGCTGTTACAATCAGGCTTTAGTAGGGTGTATTCCAATTGCAGCTGTAGCTGTTCATTTGAACCTGAAATCATAAAAATTGGTCCGTCATTGTATAGCAATAACCTACTGAATTTTCAAGAGTCTATGGACAATTTTAAATGCCTGTACAAAAAAAGTCTGGAAACTTACTGAATGCACCATATATATATATATATATATATATATAATGAGATGAAGTGAACATATACAAATTACATTGTATAAATGTAATAACTTTTATTTTTGGGATTATTAAGGATTTAGTTTTGCTTAACATTTTTATTTAAGATTATTTAAGTACTACTTGGTTTGAAAATTCTTTTGAGTTTCCCCACCAATGTAAAACAAATTTAAATTCATCAAAAAATCCTTAAATAATATCAACTATTATGATTATTTTTTCATATATTTATTTTTCAAAACTAGTTGTCAAGATAGCTGAATAAAATCAATATAGTGAATCAACCTCAAAAGTTGGACCTGCTCCTCAAAAAAAAAAAATGACCCTAGTATCTAAAATTTGTGATAAAGCCTGAGAGAGCAATTTCTTGATTGTTATGCAGAAGAAATATTATTTACCAAATTCTCCCTCTCTAATGTTGACATGATTAAATCAAAAACTCATTTGACAAAAAAAGTCTTCTCAGCTGAAACAGAAGACAAAACTTGGTTGAAATGTAAAGAAGTATGGGATAATTTTTTTTTTTTTTTTTAATGTGCACTTGGTCTGACATTCCCCTACCCAAAATTAACAAATTGAAGCAACTTCATCTGCCAAAATTGTTTACTCTTCATTTCGCAGCCTAGAAAGCCAAGCTTGCTAATCTGTCGTGACCAGAGTATTTTGAATGTGATTGCAAGCATTTGTGGGGAGTCATTTCTCATTGATGTTGTAACCTTGAGAGAATGCAATCAACAAACCTTAAGTCAGGCATGCATCCAAGCTGTTACTCATGTGGATATTGCAGTTGAGGATATTGTTGCCTTTGTAACAGATTCTGCTGCTTATTGTTTTAAAAAAAAAAAAAAACTCATTGGGAAGTTTTGTCAAATGTCTTTATTAAGTTACCATGTGTTGTGATTAGGTCATATTTTAAATCTTGTTAGCACACTATCATTTGATAATGTTACCCAGCTCCTCTTTCATCAAGTTAGCCTTTTTTTAAATAAGCTAGTCGAAAAAAGCAATACTTAAATGATTTGCAGGTTCCTTACTTAAGGAACATGTGAAATTAACAACTGTGCCAGTGGTAACCCGATGGAATTTCTGGTTTAATGCAGCCAAATATTACTCATCCTTTGTACAATTCTATGAAGAATGTTTGAAGCAAGAAGAGAGCCATAGCTTAGCAGTGGTAGCAGTGGAATTAGAGGATGGTCAACTACATCATGCCTCTTACCATTATTTGTGCCTAAATCTGCATTATATAAATGAGAACTGCATCTGTTTGATAAGTTTTCACAAGCTTAGAAAGTCTCTGCTTGCATGTATTGTTTACAGCATGATGGAGGATGTAAAACAGTGTTTGCATATTGGTGCATCAAAATCTACATTTGGTGTAGAAACTGACTGTTTCATATCTGAACTAGAAAACAGGAAGAGGGTTTTATAATTTCTAAGATTGGTTCATCTTTTTCAAAACTGATTAAGTACTGGGATGCCCATTTTGTGCATGCTTTTTACAAATCATCTTGTCTGTTAGATTCTTGACAGCTATCTTGTATAAGCCACAACACTGATAGTTTTGCAGCCATTAAAGACTTACAAAATCCTTCTACTGATTTTCTTGAATTCCAAATTTATGTGAATTACCAAGATTACCTACCAAATCCTGTTTAATATCCTAGCATTTTGGAATGCAAATAAGAGCAGATTTCCTCTTCTGGAACAGGTTGCTAAATAAGGTCATATAAAATAATTTGCTAAATAAGGCCTCCAACCAGTTTAGATGCTGAACATTCATTTTCTCAGTATCGATATTTACTAGATAATGTGAAAGTCTTACTCTTGAGAACACCAAACAACTTACAATGTATTACAATGGAGATTTAGAAAAGAGATATGAAGATTGCTAATTTAATTTGGGAAATATCCAATTTTAAATTTAAGCAGTATTTCTACTTGAGATAAGTCGTTTTATTTAAGTTTTGAATTAACATGCCAAATTTGTTGGGTTTTTTGGGGTTTTTTTTTATATTATTACAGATTCAATTATGGTTTAATACTTGTTTTGTAAAATCTTTGAATGTTTGACTTACTCAGATATATTGAGATTCAAGTTATTTGCTGTTGATTCTTTAAATGGGATTTTTCTGTTGATTTTAATATTGTAAATCAATCTGGATCCCTTTACTTAAAAACACAAAAACAATCTGAATGTGTTCTTTTTTAAAGAAGTAAGCTCTCATTAAAAATTCTACCTTAAAGATAATTATGCACTGCAGCATTTCATTGTTATATTGTCTAGTCATGTTACATTTTTTATTTTCACATATAATTTATTCTTAGACTTGGATTCTAACATTTAAAAAAAAAAAAAAAAAAATGAAGATATTTGTTATTATTTTAAAACTTTGAATTATGTTTTTATTTTAAGTTTTAATAATAATGATTGCATATTTTATTGCAGTTTTCTCATAAAATACTATAAAAATGGAAAAATGCAATTTACCAAAAGTGTATGTGATGGGGGGGGGGTGTACCAAAAGTGTAAACATAAAAAGAAAAATTTGAAATGGAAAATCGGGGGCCCTAAATATACTGATTGATGTACACCCTATCTCAACCCAGGCAAATCGGTATCCTCTTTGGTACATTCCCAATGTAAGTTGGACTCTGATAGGTAGTGGAGCACAGAACCATTAAAAAAAACAAAAAAACAATGTTATATGGCAACTACTAACAAAAAACAAACAAACAAAATCTATCTGAATCAGAAAATTAAATAGAATTACTTGCCCTGTCAGCTGGGGCTGTAGAATATGCCTACTGCACCTCTGCAGAGGGGTAAGAACCCCCCAAATTAAGCCACTTGTTGGCCGTGGGTGGCAACCCGTACGGCGCTAGGACAGATCCCTTGTGGTTGAGCAGTCATTGATCCTGCGACAGTGGTCAATAGCTTGCAACACTACTTTGGCCCTTACTTGGTCTGACAGGTGGTCGGATTGAGCCCTATCTGATCAATCGGCTGGTCATGTCAAACCCTAGCACCTATATATTTAATCCCAACCATACATTTAAATCTGCACTTGCAGCAAGTTCCTAACCCTTATCTGTTAGTTACTAGAAGGTGGTGGCTGAGGGTCAATTATGATGAGAACAGGAATTTGACCAGTGGTGAGAACTTGAAATTAGCAATGGCTCGGAAGCCTACCCTCTACTCGAGTATACTGGTTGCGTATCTCTCGTCTCAACCAAGGTGAATGGGTTACCTCCTTGGTTCATTCCCAATACAAGTTGGACTCCGTGGTGGAGGGCAGGGCCAGTGAAAAATATACAGCATATATGGTGTCTTCAAACAAAAAATCTAAACAAAACTTCTCAGAATCAGACTCGGAGAATTCCAAGAATTGTTAAACAACACTCAGCTGAAATTTGTCAAATACAAATTCAACAGAAAGAACTCACAATAAACACCCAGACTACTGCCCAAAAATGTATACAGAAAATTTCAAATATTTTATTGAAGCAAGTACCATAAAAGGAATTTACAAAATAGAAATCTCTAGAAGAACCCATATCACAAATTAAAAACCAAACGCCAAAGCAATGAAAAATCAAAACACATTCTAATTAGTCCAACCAAACTTGCGCCTTCTCACTAATCCAAAATAAATTATATCCAACCGACCCCTGGACAAAAACAACTGAAAATATCACACCCAAAAACAAACTATAAAATAGAAATATATTAAAACAAGATCATACAACCAAAGCAGTGCAATTCTTAAGGATCAACATAAACCTTAAATAGATCCTATAGTGTAGGAAGTATGGATATTGAAACTAAGTAATTGCAAACATCCTTCTAGTAGATATACATAAAAAATATATTAGACAAATCTATAGAACAAGATCTGCAAAGGATATGGCTGTAAAGCAAAATTTGTCTGCTAACCTTAGCCCTGTAACAGTTTGTTTAAAAACAGAAAAATTATCTACAAACTATTTGCGTTTTAATCTCACACACACAAGATTTGTTGCAAAGGTTTGATATACCATTAAATGCCAACCAACCATGCCTTAGTTTCTAAACTACCAGATACAACTAATTTATTAGATATTTTAAGTTTCCCATTCTTTTATAATGCAGATTTGTAGAAACTGGAATTTATCCTTCAAAACTAATATAGGCAAAAAATACCTATATTAAAACAAAGCTCTCTTATAATAGGCAAGTATATCTTCTCTCCATTTTAAAATTGAACATTTAAAAAGTAATGTCTTATTCCATATTTATAGCATAGTTGCCTGGAGGAATCATCTTAATGTTTTTTGTCATGTTCACCAATGGTCCGGGAGGCCAGGGTTCAATCTCTGCTAGAGTCATACCAAAGACTCAAAAAATGGTACTTGATGCCGCCTGGTTTGACACTCAGGATTATAAGGTAAAGATCAAGGATAAAGTGAAACAATCCAAGGAATGGAGTAGTACCCTCCCCTATACCTTGGTGTAGTAGCTATTGAAAAGGGAGCTTTCGAGTAGCCCTTGACTACAGTCGCCAACTTTACTTATATTAGCAAATCATTATATGAATTTCATGACGGTTTACTCAGCATGCTATACTTGATATGATAAATACAGAAAAATATGAATCCACAAGCTGTTGGTATTTTTAATAGCTTTACAAAAGTTTTTTTTTTTAACATGGTCAATTATTCAATATTAATGACGGAAAGAAGGCATCAGGGCAAGTATAGTATTTCCAAGATGATGTATTTAGCATTGAAGTGGTTCTATTTAGTGTACTGAAAGGGTCTATCCTGAGCTTCTTCTTTTTCCTCCTTTATATAAATTCTTCTAATACATATGACTTATTCATTTGCTGTTATGAACTCCTACAAATTCATATACAGAAAATTTAGTCTTCAGGTAGCACTAGTAATCTTGAGCTTAAATTATACAACTAGTTAGATGACCAATTATCAAGAAACATTGATAAATGTAATTGTTATTTTCCACCCTTATCAAAAAAGAATAATGCATAATAACTTTAAAATTTTTATGAACGAGTTCATCTAGAATGCAAAAACTTGTTAAATATCTAGAGGTGCAAAATGACAGTAATCTTACATAGGAGCATCATGTGAAAAGATGAGCAAAATGTTTGGCTTAATTGCTTATTTGAGGCACATTTTTCCCAAAATTATTTTGCACAGAATTTACCTATCTCTTACTCCATACTTATGGCTTAGTTGCCTGGAGGAATCCAGCAAAAACTTACTGACCAAACACTTGGTTTGCAAAAACATGTTCTTCAGCTGATGCAATTTTCTCACTATGCAGCTTATACAATCTTTGTTTACTACGATTCTACCTCTCAAGATATGCTTCGAATCTGTTGCTCAATGTAACTAATATTACCACACCTAATATCAATTTATCTACTACTACTCAACTTCACCTTAATAGGATGAAATCATCTAGAAGTGATTAAATTTTCAAGGCAATAAAAACAAATGAAAAATGTAAAAGCCCAAGAAAATTATGAAAATAGAGTTTTGGGAAAAAATTGCTCTCTATACTCTGATACTGACATATATCTTGAAATATCAATAAGATGTTGTACTACTAAGCTATTATAGCACTCATTATATTCGCATCCTAAATCTTGAATGACTATTTTCCTCAAAAAAATTACTGCCTTAATGACTACCATTACAGAATTCAATTCTTTTTCCCCCCCTAGTTTAATAATCTACTGTAAATTCTTTTTTCCTATGGTAAATTTAAAATAACGAGACTAAGATTCCTACATACCATTTTTGTATAGGAAATTAGACCCAAAAGTTTGTATTTATAATTTTCATTAAAAATATAACTTAAAATAAAAAATCTTATACTTACTTCACTTAAATGAGGTAAATAATATTCCAAAAGTAAAAAAAAAAAAATTGTTGAATTTCTTAAGTACTAGTTAAGTACTAGTTAACTCAAATGCAAACTGAAACTAGTGTGCAAATTGGCTTCCAGTTCTGTCCCTTCTTACTTTGTCTCTTATATAGAATGCGATGAGCTCAACACTTCAACACAAGAGAAAGGTGTTTAGTGCATATAGAGAAGGAGATAGTCTGACGTAGATTTCTTTGTAGTTTAAAATCTTTCTAAGCTTGACAAACAATTGCTGCAAGTTTAGTTAAAATCTTGCTAAAATTATTTAGCTTTGTCTGTATACACACACACACGTTAAATTAATTATAAGATTTTAATTTTTGTTTAGTGTTTATTTTAAGCATTTTAACTGTACAGTTGACTAGTTTCAACTCTTTGAATTTTTATGAATATGGAAGATTTGAAGATTGTTTAGCTAGGAGAAATTAGAATAGGCAAAAAGTTTTCGAAAAATTTAAAAATCATGTAACCTAAATGCAAAAAAAAAAAAAAATTAAATTTTGGACAGTTAGTGTGTGTGTGTGTGTGCGCGCGCACCTGTGTATGGTTTCTAAATTTTAGAGTTTTTTTTTCTTTTTTTTTTTACAGTTAAATTGTACATTCATTCATAAAATGATTCTCGTTTGGTAGATTTTAAAGGAATTTTTCAATATCTTGTTGGAATCACTGATCAAAAGTTAAACAAGTTAGAAGATGGCAGATCTTAAAAATAAAATGCATGGAGAACTTGTATTTGTGCTTCATTGTTTGACTCATTGCAAGGGCATTATGAAAATAGACATTATGTAGGGAAAACATCAGTTAATGTCCTTGCCTAGAAAAGGTTGTTTTTTTTTTTTTTTTTTTTTTTTTTGTTTTTTGTTTTTTCATTCCAATGTCTTAAAATGAACCAGTTATTCAGTGAAACTTTTAGGTTCCAACAGTTTGTAATAGATTTCTCTTGAATATCACCAAACAGAACTATTTTCCTCCTCATTGATTCCATTTAGATTGAGATGTTAAAAGCTATTTTGAATTTTTTTATTTTTAAATTTTGTTCTCCTAAGTTCATTTCTATCTATTTTTATAGATATTGTTTGTTTTTGTTTTCTTTTCTTTTTTCCTTTTCTCTTTTTTCCTTTTCTCTATCAGGCAAGATAGTTTTTATGGAAGCCGTTTTCTAAACTTTTGGATTTCTCTAAGGCTTGTTAATAATTTGAGTCAATTCTTATACTATTTTTTTCTTCATCCATCTTTAAAAGTTCCTGTTCATCATTTTTTGAGTTTTAAGCACTAGCAGAGCATTTATACCCTTTAACTCAAAATTTCCCTAGCATTTTGCAGAAGTTGGTGATGAGAATATTTGCATCAACTTGTAAATCTTTAGTGGACATTGTCATACAAAATTCAGAAGTTGGCTTTATCACCAATCAAGATTTAATGATTAAATAAATTTCATCATGAGATTTGCCTACAAAGTAATGAGTGAATTTTTTTTTCCAGGTTGGTAGCTCTGATTGGAAATCAGTTTATGTTGACCTTGAATATTTATAAGAATGTTTGGTTTGTGTTTTCCTCTGCCAAACCATCTGATCAGATCTGATGTGTAGAAGAGAACATGACTTACCCTGTGTGGCAAAATGAGCATATATTTCTGGCGTGCAAAATGAGTCGTAGGCGGTGGGGGGTGTCCATTGACCAGATGTTGGCTTAAGCACAAACAATAATGAAAGATGAGGTAATGGAAGAGTATCAGGCAGGTGTGATGGTACAAACAACATGAGACAAAACAAAGAAGCTTCCTACCTGGGATTCATGTGGTTCCATATCACACCAGGCATATATGTGCTCTCTTTGTCACGTAGGGTAAGTCATTATCTTTTCTACCATGAGAATGATTGGTAATTATTTGAATCTTAATCACCAATTTATTTGATATTTTGACCAAGCATCTGGGGAAAATTGGTTCCAGAGGTCCTCACTTTCTGTGACTGAGTTTTTAGACAAAAAGAATATTTGTGATATTGCAGCCTCCTTAATACCCTGATCCAAGTCCTTGTGGCTATTTTCTATTCCCTAATATTAATAACCAACTTTGTAATTTAGGAACTGTTGAAAACATGTAACAGATTTTGATGAACCATTTTTCCAGGAATGGGAACCACATTTTCCCCCTTCTTAAGGAAATTGAAGTGGTTAATAGATTTTTTTTTCCTATTCATTTTCATTGCTTTCTATCTAGACCTTTTTATACTGGATGGATTTCAAATTGTAAAAGATTAGTCTTCTGTTGATTCAAATTACATGGTAAATTGTATTGATTCACAAAATGGTGTTGTAATTTTGCTGTTATCTGGTTCTGGATAAGTAAAACCCATATGCACTTATGCATTTTACTTATACAGCTATAAAACTCATGAAGAGGCTTGAGATATGATAATTGTTGGTTTATGTAATTTACATTAGCTCAGTCATATTAAAGTAAATATTAATATTTCATGGAAATGTTGCACTCTTAAAATTTTCACATCAGTTCATCAAAATACATTTGTTAGTATTTCCTCATTGCTTTATCTAATTCACTGATAAGGTAAGGGGCTGTATTTTTTCAATTGCTGTTTCTTGGAGGTTCATGAGATTCTTGTAAGTTCCAAAATTGAATTGCCCAGTCGGCTGGGGCTGTAGAATATACCGACTGCTTCTCTGCAGAGGTGTAAGACCCCCCCCAACGAGTGTCCTGGATATGACACTAAACAATCTGATGGTGAGGTTCCAGCAATGCTGTAGCTTTGGGGAATGTGGAGTACCCCTTCATTGCCATCGCTCCCAGGTCCACTCTGGCCCAGAGTGGTAGCACCTGATAAGGGTCCTATCTATGGGTTGAATAGAACAAAACCGTGCTTCTTTCACTATATTTATTTTTGCATTTAAACTGTGTATTTATGTTAAACTGAATTGTGTAAAATAGAACTGTTTTTACATTGGAACTGCGTACTAGTGCTGAACTGAATTGCTCGAAATAGAACTGTTTTTGACGTCTAAACTGTGTACTTATGCTGAACTCAATTATCTGAAATAAAACTGTCTGACAGTTAAATCTGTGTGTTGCCCAGTCAGCTGGGGCTGTAGAATACACTGACCCCCCCCCCAATGAGTGTCCTAACACTATGACACTAAACAATCTGATGGTGAGGTTCCAGCAGTGCTGGAGCTTTGGGGAATGCGGAATACCCCTTCATTGCCATCGCTCCCAGGTCCACTCTGGCCCGGAGTGGTAGCACCTGATAGGGCCCTATCTATGGGTTAAATAGAACTAACAGCATACTTATGCTAAAATAAATTGAGTAAACTGAATAGCTTGAAATAGAAATGTTTTTGACAATTAAACCGTACTTACACTTAAACTGCGTGCTTATGCTTAGCTGAATTATTTGAAATAGAACTGTTTTTCGACAATTAAACTGTGTACTTATGCTAAACTGAACTGTTTTCAATAGAACAGATTATATACATAATGGATTTGGCATTAAATAACCTACAAAGGTTGATATGCCATAAAACCAAACAAACCACATATTACCTCACATGGTAGAAAAATTTATCAAATTTTATGGTTTTCAACTGTATATTCATGTTGAAGTTAACAATTTTTTATATAATAATTCCAACATTTTTTTCTACATATCCTCCAGATATGGAAAAAAGTTATTTTTGTTGAGATAATTGTCAAATATTCACTTGACTGAGATTTCAATTACTATGGGTTCTCCTAGAATAACCTAGTTCAACTTCCACACTAAATTTCCTATCTGGCTCTTAAATTTCTTGTGTGTGTGTGTTGCAACAGTCACATAGCAGCTGCCAGCATACACTGGTGGAGGAGGAGTAGTTGGAGGTTGTTGATCAGAAGTTCCTGGAGTAAAAAAAAATGTAATCCCTTTTGCCTACCAGTATGAATTAGAATGCAAGGGGCTGGAAAGTTTGAAACAGCAAAGTTGAAGGGACAAGGATGGTTGAAAAAGAAAACGTGGCCTCGACAGTCAGGGAGAAAAGGCACAACTGTGTAAGAAAAATGAGTAACAAAGAAGCAGTTTGATAGAACAATTTTCTATCATGTCTATATCGAGTATTCCTGTAAACATTGTTTCTCAGATATGTCCTATTTGTATAACTTGTGAATCTTATGTGTTTTATATTATTTTGTTAGTTGAATGCTAATGGAATTAATGTATTTTATATGTTGTTAAAATTCCCGTTAATTTTATTTTGCTAGTCATTCTGATACATTGAGGAATTATTACATGGAAACAATCTGTTGTGCGAGGTGTCCTCGTGGTGTAATGGTTAAAGCGACAGACTACGGAATCATAGTAAGCAAGTTTGTACTCCAGTCACGCTATTACATTCACTTTCAAGCAAATACCCTTGGGAAAGGTATGAACCCCCCTTATCCTGCCAGCTATGGGTTAAATAGTACCACTGCTGTTCTTCTTGGAGAATGGCTTTGGCATTAAATAACCTACAAAGGTTGATATGCCATTAAACAAAGAAATCAATCAATCAGTTGTTGATACCTTTTTTTTTTTATCTGTGAACTATCCCTTATAAGCCAATTTGGGGAAATAAGACAAATTATAATTTTTATTTGTTTATGTACTTCGGCATGTCCTGAGACAAGAAATATCAAAATATCAAGATTATCGTCTGGACATGAGAGAGGGATATAACAAATATGGGAACTATCGTTCTGGGATTGAACAACTGTGGAATACAGAAGCAATAGCTAGCAAAAGAAAAAAAAAAGTGAACCACAAAAAAGTCTTCAAGAATGAAACAAATGAAAAAATGGGGGTGGTTGAATTTTTAAAAGAGAAACTCCTGAAATTAAAGAAAGATGAAACATTCCAAATAGGACAACTGACTGGGAGGAGAAATGCGAGAATTGATGCCAATATAGTTGAAGTTAGAGAAACCAAAGATTAATACACAGATGGAGATGGGGGGGGGGTGGAACTAGAATAATGAGTGATAACAGTGATAAGACTTGAAGAAATAAGACCTAGAAAATTTGACATATAGAAGCAAGTTAATCTGGTACCCAAATTTCAAGAATTGAGATGGACAACTACTTTCAACATTTTGAAAAGACCCCGATAAACCTCAAATGGCTGAAAGCAGTGTGGCTCATGCTACTACAAACAGCTCTCAGTGGGAAAACACAGAAGAATGCGAATTACAATGTAGTGAAGTAAGAGATACATTAATAAAAATTACGAATTAATACCAGAAGCATTTAAAGATTTAGGAAATAAGGTTTCTGAATTTCTGAGACGAAGCTTGATGATTTTAATCATTAAGGGTTTTGGCCGATATATCCTCCAGCCTTCTTCAGGTATTTGTTGAATTTGGGAGCCTACACAGAACCTCAAACAACGCCTGGGGTTTGCTTGCTCTAATTCTGTTAACATTTGTACCTGATCATGGTTAAGTATTCCTGTATTGTTACTCACCTGCAGTTAGGATTGAACCTGTAATCTTGAGATGATGGTCTCTTCAGAAGCTTAGGGAACCAATGCCTTTAATGTGTCCTGTTAGACAATTCAGAGTGAACTTTTGGAACTTAAATGTTCTTACATCTCTGATTACGACTATTATGTACGATTTTTTTTTTTTTTTTTTTTTTTTTTTTTCCGAGATTTAAAAAAAATTTTATCTAACTTTTTTGATTTGGTTCCCATATTGTGATCATCCCTATACTTGGTTTACTCAGCAGGTCACTGTAACTCAACATATGTGCTGATTCCTTAAGGCATTTAATTCTCCAATATTCTTCTCTCTCAATTATTTTAACTTCATCCCATAAAAGCAGATGGTTTCCCTTTTCCTTCCATATACAATCAGCCATACCTGACTTTTCAATTTCACCTCATACTACTGCTTTTCAGTGTTTTCCTAGCCTTACTTATAGTGAGTGGCATGTCTCACATTTGTATACTTTACCACAACTACAAGGAAGGTAGCAAGTGAACCCCTCTCACACACACACACACACCTGGATTAAAAAAGGACATGGTTTGTAGTTCCGTGTAGGCTCCCAAGTTGTACAAACACCTGAAGAAGGCTGGAGGACATATCAGCTGAAATGTTGTGATTATAACTATAAAGATGAAAGCAATAGTATGAAAAGCCTGAATAAGATTTAGGAAGTGTATATAAAATTAGAAACGCAAACTTACACAGACTTTTTAAGACAAAAGGAGACATATTTCAAGTGGTTGAACTTAGTGAAAGAAATAGGAAGAGACTACAATGAATTAAAACAGCTAATCTTGATAGAATTCAAGAACGGATTATCCGAAGAATTAAAGCTTTATCTGGACAAAAAAGAAAAGAAAATACCTATGAATTAGCAACCCTAGCAGATGACTATACCGAGACACATGGAAGAACCTGAATAAGACCGATCTACTGGAACAACTTAGAAGGGATGACAGAAAATTGTAATAGAAGAGAAAATAGACAGGTTACAGGATAAACTGGAATAACGCTTTTGCAGAATGGGTAAAATATAAATAACATTATCTGTTTTTACTGTCACAAAACTGGACACATTGCCATAAACCAGTTGAATGATGAAATGAAAGCATCAACACTGAACAAGCCACAAGGCATAATTGCCACAAGAAAGGTGTTGGTTGGATACTGACCATTTACATCCAAAGGAAAATTAGCACACCTAGACATAGAGGAATACAGGGACATAAATATATTTAGAGATACAGGAGCATCTCAATCGCTGTTAACACAAAAATGTTTATCCAGAGGACAAAATTCAGCCATGAGAAAACAAGTGTATATTAGAAAAATTGGAGGAAAAAAATCCAAAAAAACAATCCCATTCACCGAATTAAATTGCAGTCAAAAATATTTTCCAATACAATGGATGTCAAAGTTGTAGATAAACTACTAATGCAAGGAATAGACCTGCTTTTGAAAATGATTTGGCAAAAAACAAGGTGTGAAGACCCTATCAAAACAACCATGAAACTTCTGGAAAAAGAATTTCACTCAAAGAAATGAGAAAACAGATGCAGCCATGGGTGCAGTAATAACACGCTAAAGTGAGAAAATGAAAATTCAATGAAGAGAAATGATGAAAAACCGGGAAACGTGGAAAAATTCCATTGATAATGACCTTATCAGAAATCAGAGCGGGAAAGAAATAGTAGCATCAGTAATGGGTCAAACTAAGAAGTGGTTGGATTTAGATGCAAACCAGAATTTGTACCCTAAATTGAAAAATTCAGATATTATCTAACTTAAGTAGTAAACTAAAGCATTTACCCAAGAGGAAAGTGGGAGAATTAATGAGCCTCGTGACTATAAAGGGTTATTCTTTGACATACTGAGAAAATCAACAGTGGCCCAACACAATGTTGATGTTGGTGAAGAGATACCTATCAAACAGCACCCATATTGGATAAACCCCAAAAAGATGAAACTGTTAGAGAAAGAAATCCAAGCGGAATAATAGAACATGAACCGGGGGGGGAAGGAGCTCTCTGTGTGTACTTGTCAATAAACTGGATGGGATGGTTAGATTCTGCACCTATTACAGAAAGGTAAATTGTATCATGAGGACAGATACTTACCCTATACCGAGAATTGATGACTATTGATCAAATTGGTATGTTAAATATTCTAAATGTGATTTATTGAAGGGATTCTGAGCTATTCCATTGACAGAGAGAGCTAAAGAGATATCTACCTTTGTTACCCCACCAGGGAATTACAAATAATATGTAATGCCATTCAGAATGAAGAATTCATAGGCAACCTTCATACAAATGATAAATGAGTGTCTAAGGGATATTGAGCGAGTTGACACTTATATACATGATATAGTAGTATGCAGTGACACTTGGGAAGATCACCTAACAACCTCGTGGAAAGTAATTGACAATCAACTTGGCTGAATTAAATTTTAGTTATTTAGGACATATAATTGGACATTAAGAAAATTTCACCACAAGAGTTGAAAGTGAAGAATAGTAAAGAATTCCCAACCCCAAGAAATCCAAAAGGAGTCGGGTTTCATCAGAATGGCTGGATATTATCAGAAATTTTGTCCTAATTTTTCAGAAATTACTGACCTGCTAACTTTGGAAAGGAAATAAATTCAGATGGACGAAAGAATGCCAAATAGCTTTTGATCAAGTCAAGGAAATGGTAAGTACTGAACCAGTATGATATGCTCTGGATTTTAATAAGTTTCAAATTGGCAATGGATGCCAGTGATATAGGCATCAGAGCAATACTGCTGCAAAGAGATAACCAAGAAAGATTACATCCAGTAAGCTATTTCTCCAGGAAGTTGGATCAGCATCAGAGAGCCTGTTCAGCTATAGAAAAGGAGGCACTTAAAACACTTTAGATATATGTATCATTTGCAGCTGATCAAGTTATATATTCAGACTACAATCCACTCACATTCTTACACATGATAAAAAACAAGAACCGCTGTATATTGTTGTGGAGTTTATTACTTCAAGAGTTTGATATAATGATGAAATGTATCCCAGGGAAATTTAATGTAAGCATGTTGTCAAGAGTGTAAAATTTATGCTGAGCCACTTAGAGAACATAAATATAGAGAAAAATAGGAAAAAGAGATATAACAGAATTTAAAAAAAAAAATTTTTTTATGGTTGGTGGGTGATGGTCACATAGTAGCAGCCAACATACACTGGGAGAGGATTAGTTGGAGGTTGTTGACCAGAAGCCCGCCCCTTAAAAAGAATGAGACCCTTTTGTCTATCTGCATGAACTGGAATGTGGAGGCGGGATAGTTTGAAATGGCACAGTTGAACAGAGACTCTTGACAGGGACAGTTGAAAAAGAAATGTATCAGCAGTCAGATAGAAAAGGTACAACCACTTGCAAGAAAAATCAACCACGAAGGAGCAGCCTGATGGAAAATTATGAGTATTCCTGTTAAACTTTGTTGGTGTATCTTGTGTTTATATTATTTTGTTAGTTGAATTCTAAGGGAATAAATGTATTTTATATGTTGTTGAAATAGCCATTGTTTTATTTTACTAGTCATTCTGATGAATTGTTTCTGATAATTTACTAGTCATTCTGATAAATTGTTTCCTTAACCTGTTGTTGATACTTTTTTTTTTATCATTGTTATCCGTGAAATATCTGTTATGAGCCAAATAAAACAAATAATTTTTTTGATTATTCATGTAATTCTTTGACATGTCCAGAGACAAGGAATATCAAAATATCTGGACTCAAGAGAGGGATGTAACTGTGTGTATGTATATATATGTGTGTGTGTATATATATATATATATATATATATATATATATATATATATATATATATATAACTCAATCCAGTAAATCTGGAGTAGGGAATAATTCCAATCAGAACCAGTCAAATATTCAAAAATAGAATATTAAATTTAAATAATCCTCTGTGTATGTTTGTTTGTTTATTTATAACTCTGTGTATACGAGGTGCATACTATAAGTTTCCAGACTTTTTTCATATGGGCACTTTTATTGATAGTACACACATGGAACTCTAGTACCCTTTGAGGTAATATCCTCTGGCTGCAATGCACTTGCACCATTCCAACAACTTCTGCAAGGCCCCATGGAAGACCTCATGTGTGAGCATGTCATTGACCTTTGTCACAGCCTTTCTCATCTCCTCGATCGTCTCATAACGACAGCCTCTGAGCTTAGGGAATAACTAAAAGTCACAGGGAGAAAGGTCTGGACTATACAGAGGCTGAGGAACTGTCTTGATACCCATCTTGGTCAAATAGTCTGTGACAAGGATGGAGTTGTGGACTGGTGTATTGTCCTGGTGGAAATGCCACTGACCCGATTTGAAGAGTGCTGGCCTCTTCTGATGGAATCTCTTTCTGAACTCCCTTAAAATCTCAACATAGTAACCCTAACCCTTTGGCCAAGCCTTTTCCAATCAACTATGGTGCATTGACTTCCTTACTCCTCCCACACCTCTCATCATCCCTCACAGACTCTGTGCCTTCCTTATGTCACTCAAAAACTGATGCTTGATTCATGCAAGATGGTACAAAAGCAGTCTGAAGCATTCCATACGTTTCTGTGGCATTTTTTTCCGAGTTTAAAACAGAATTTTATTGCATATTGTTCTTCTAAAGTGTCCTCATGTCCAGATTGCATTTTTGAAATTCACCAGCAGTGACAATCAGGCTTTAGTAGGGTGTATTCCAATTGCTGCTGTAGCTGTTCATTTGAAGCTGAAATTATAAAAATTGGTCAGTCATCTCATAAGATGTATAGCAATAACATAGTGAATTTTCAAGAGTCGACGACAATTTTAAATGCCCATACGAAATAAGTCTGGAAACTTATCGTATGCACCTCGTATATATCATTAGATTTTTAGTGGGTAAATAAAGATATGAATGTTTTTTTGGGTTTTTTTTCTTGTGAAAAGAAAAAAAAAACAAAAGTTATATTTTTGGGAACCCCCTCACTCCCATGAAAGCATGAAATGAAAGTATCTTAAACTACTGATAGGTTTATTAATTTTGTAAATTGTTTCAAATGTAAACAAAAACATTTCAACCACAAATAAGAAAACATTTTAAATTTATCTCTTTCTTTGTTTCTTGTCATTACTCACCATTGATCTTTAAATCCTTTGTCTGGTCTTGGACCAGGTACTTCTGCTAGCTTGTGTGTGTGTATATATATATATATATCTTTTGGCTTTAAGGGAAGATTCATGAAGGCAACTGGTGTATGCATGCTTGGTGGTTGATGCATTTCTTGCCTCAAAAGTTGTTGGTTCTGTTGTTGTACTGCTTTTCCTTCACTTTGACTGTAGCTGTTCTTGGAGAGTGGAGTGACTTCATTGATGGTTTGCCACCATTGCTGTCTGTTGGTTGGCTTAGTTCTCTGACATGGCAATTGACGAGTTTTCTGAAAAGTATAACCTTTAGGAGGCAGTTGTCTATTTTTCTTCCTAGTGAAACTATTTTGAGCAACATAGCTTTGATTCTAGTAGCTTTGGTAATTTCAAGACTTCAGATTTTGTAATTGTCACTTCCTATAATAGTTATAGCAAGTGTTCTCTTTAGCCGTATAAGAGATTATTTAATGTATTCTTTTAAAAGATAGATATTTTTACAAAACATCTATACAGTTTGATATAGGATAGATGTTACAGTCATCACTGTTACTACTACTCATCTTTAAATAGCTAAATAGCTTATGTATTGGGATTATATTCCTTTATTTTGATTGTTTCTGTTAGAACATTTTATTCTCTATTTTATTGGACTGTAAGTAAAAATTTACTTTTTTTCCTAAGACAAAGTATCTATTCTGTGGATACTAATTTTATGAATAAAAATTGTCCATCTGTAATGCGTCCATTTCTAAGTACTTTAATTTAAAGAATTCCAGTTACTCTATGTCCTATTTATAGTATTTTATAAAGACTGAAGTGATTGTGACCTCAAAAGTACTGGAATTTTTTTTTACTATTCTATGTGTATTAAATAATGCTTAATTTCCACTTGGAAAATAATAAGTCTGAAACAATTATTTATTTTGTACAAATGTGTATGTAGTTATGTTAATTTCTATTTATTTTATTTTATTTATTTAAATAACAAAAATCAAAAGTACATACAAGGATTTGCGTGTATATACTTTTGAATTTTATTTGTGGTAAGGACATACTGATTTGTAAAATATTGATGGTAATCCGATACCTGTAGTTGCAATTGAGATTTATGTTTCTCTTTGCCTGTTTCTATTTTGGCCTTATAGAGGATGAGAATATTTTGCTTTATGTGTCGTATAACAACTGAATTCTCTTGAAATTTCCTTCTATATAAGTTGTTGCGTGAGCATATTAAAATTCAGAAATTCATAGTTTCTTGAATGTATTTTAAAAAAAAACATTGAATTAATAGTTTTTTTGGCTTTCTTTTTGTTCTAACATAACACAGGCAACTAAACATTTCATATTATGTAAAACCATTTACATCAAGAAAATATTACCTTAATCATGGTTACTTTGTCTCTCAATGTTCTTTTTGCAGTATAACCTCTGAAAACTTTGCAATGGTTTATTTTTGTTTTTCCTGAGTTTTATTCAATTGTAAATATTGTATATTACTAGCTTCACTTAACATTTACCTTGAAAATTGATATGGGAATTTTTATTTTTCTCCTTGGATTATAAAAGGAAACTTCTGAAACTACTATCTTAAAAATGACAACATATCAGTGATTTGTACCTGAAATTGATCTTGAATTCAAACACATATAGACCCCAAGAGATTTATACATACCCTTTTCTGACATATAATCAAAAAACCTGGTTTTAAACATTGTAAATCACCAAGAATTAAATTGCTTTCTCAAGTTATCAATTTTGTTCCTCATCTTTTCTTAGAATATTATTTTTGCTTTTGGTCTTTGAATTCATTTCTCTCTCTCTCTCTGTCTCCTCTTCTCACTACAAAGGAAAAATACTGTTTTTGTTTTTATAAATATCAACTCTGTACACACTTTATTTCAGATGCTACAAAAATATGATGATTCAAAATTTTTTCGTGTGTTTTTAATGGGACTCAAAATACTTAATCATATACAAACCATGTATGTTCTGCTACATGTTTTAAGCAAGTGGATAATGCTGCCTTTTAAATTGATATATTTTTCACTTTTTTTTTCATGAAGGTGCTCAAATGTTTAACAGATTCACAAATATGCAATTGAAATCACCACCATAATTAGGACCTTCACATTCCCTTTGGTAATCTTTGGATGATAGCTGAACTGAGTAGGCTTCATTGTTATTTTTAGTACACATATTCGCTGTTTTTTATTTTTTAAGCTTCTATTATTTGATAGAACCTGTACTCAATTACCAGTAAAGTGGACTTCTTTGTGAGAATTTTGGTATTTAATATTTTAAGTATTTTTCAGTGATTCTTCTTAAAACTGACATGTTTTATGATTTCTCAAACTATCTTTTAGAAGTCAAACATTTGTAAAATTATAATTAAGAATGATAGACAGCAGTCATTATTTTGGCTTTTTTTTTTCTTTTTGTCATTTGTAAAATTGGAAAAAAAAAAAGAACCTTTTTTTTCCAGATGAACAAATCTCAGTTAAATTTTTTTCTTTTAAAGAATATTTTAGAATTTCTTTATAAAAATGCTTCTGATTACTGAATCAAAAAAACAAACATGTAATAACTGTTAAAAAAAGAATTGATTTTTATTTATTGCGGACTTTTTTTTTCTCATCTTGGTAGTTTTTGTGTTGTTTCTTCTTTCACTACGTTTCGGCCAAATTTCACCTCTGGCCTTCTTCGTGATTTACCACGACCTCGGATAGGAATGCTGAGTCTTGTAACTGTATCCCAGTAATTACTGCCTTCCATAGTTGTTGTCTATCGCACCAGATGAGAAAAAAAAAGTCCGCAATAAATAAAAATTAATTCTCAGATTAAGAAACCTCATCTCAAAATGATTCCAATTAAAGAAAAAAAAATTTTGAATTGAATAAGTTTTATGAAAGCAAAGCCTGCTTTTTTTTCTTCTTTTTCCCTAATTTTCTTAGCAGGCAAATTTAACTATTTTTCTTATTTTTATTTATTTTAAATCCTCTGAAATAGAATAGTGATCATTATATTGATGTTTAAAGTGGTTTTAAAATTTGGTTTGACTTCACTAAAATAAAAAAATATGTAAATTGTCCTTGTAATGAGGATTGAAATTAGACCAACAGTAATTTATTTTCTTTATTTAGTGTCAGTATTACTTATAAGTTACTTGATCATCAGTTTTGTCTGTTTTTCATTTCTTTCATTTTGATAGTTATTAGATTAAAAGTTAACAGCTGATAAAAACTAATATGAAATTATCTGAAATTAAATTGAATCACTTGTATTTTACTTTGCACTTCTTGATCTATTTTTTTTTCTTATTGTGCTCATTTTTTTATTAGTTTACATTTTTGTACTCTAAATAAGCAGAGAAAATTGCTTCTATGTTCTAAGAGGGGTGAAAATATTAGCAAAATCAACCTCGGTTCATTTAAATAGAATATTGACTACTTTTAGGTACATTTCTTGAAATTAGCTTTATTTTTTTAACTGAAATTATTTGAATCCTTTGCTGAAATGTATTAAAGTTTGAGAATTTTGTTATCCTATAGTACTACAGAATTGTATAAAGACTTTGTCCACCATTGTTATTTTTCTGTTCATTTTTTTCTAATTACTTGAAATTCATTTCTTTTTTCATAAATAAAATCATACTGGAATAAGTAATTTATTGATATTTCTTTTCAGTGAGAAAAATTTAGATTAAAATTGAGGTTAGCCTCAAATTTGGTTCTGTTTTTGATATTAAATGACATTAGAATCAACTAGGTCTGTCTTGATTTTATTATAAAAACTGTCATATCTGGATTTTTTTTTCAAGTTGTCAAAATTGGTATACTTTTGGTTATTGATTGTAACATTTGTAATATGGGAAATAACCAACATACTTGAAATATTCAAATGAAATGGTGAAAATGATTTGCACTACATGTTCCTTTTGATGTCTGGGTTTCATATAAATTAAATAGGAGAGGAACAATTGAGAACCATATTACTAACTTAAATGTAAAGAAAATATTTTTTCTTGAACAAATTGTGATGAGTATAAAATAGATTTTACTACAGTATGGAACATGGTAAGATGATACTATGTATATTGTTGGGTCCTCTATGATTTTCAGAAAACCAAATGATTTACTGATTTCAAATACAATTAAAGGAAACAGTTGACAAAGGTGTCTGTTATTAGTTAATAGAAAGGGCTTAAATATTCCCTCAGAATAACTAGACTGCATTTCTTTATACTGGAGAAAATTTTCACTGTTCTGCTGGGAAGTTTTAACCAATCTACTGTATTCACGAGATATTGCACCTTTTTTGATGATTATTATTCTGGGCTTTGAATAATTATCTTAATGACGAGTAGTTGATTTTCCTCGAAGACTGCAAAATTCACCTCTATAGTTCTTAGCTGAGAAAGGTTTTTAAAAAAAAAGTAGTTCTAGAATGGTAGTATCACTTGAAAAATAGAGGAGTTTGAAACAATAGTTTTTTTTTATAAAAAGAAATCCACTATTTATTTATTTATCTATTTATAATTGTTTTTCTATATTTGTTAAATAGGAGACAGGTATGAAAAAAATTCTTTTTTTTGTATTTGGTTTATTTTGAAGCAAATTCTTTGATCTTTACTATGATTCAGTTTATAACTCACTTTCGTACAATGTGATTTTATACTAGATAAAAGGACTACATTTTTAAAACATAATTCTGATCAGTATTTTTTAAGATATTTTTCTTTTTTCAGAAAAGTTTTAAAATTGTTTGCTTTATGAATTTTTGTATTTATCAAATATATTCCAAGAGTCTAAGAATATGTATTGAACTTGAACTTAGTTGTAGTAATCTGAAATCTAATTCAATGATTCTGAAATATTGCTAATTCATTACCATTTAAAACATCACTTGCACCCTTATTTCACAATGATTTTGGAGTGTATACCTTGTTTGGCTTTTAAATTGTAATATAACAGTTCTGTAGAATCAACTGTATTGTGATGAAGTGTTAAATATTAACCACTTTTCTTGAAACATAATTTGGTTTTATGAAATCCTGACTGTTTGGAACTTCTTGAAAAAATTTCTAAATAGTTGAAAAATCCTCACCTTTTTTTTTTTTTTTTCACTGTTTCAAATATAAACTTACAGTATCTCTTCATCTATGACAAATTGATAGAAGCATTGGCTAACAGAACATGGTAATTACAATTTCAAGCTTTGTTTAGAGAAGTGAACTCCTTTTTCTTGTTGATGCCCCAACAAAATTTCTGCCAGTCTATTTTACACCTTAAAGTTTACAAAATGGATTGTTGAAAATGTAACATAAAAGAATTCAAATTGTTGATATAGTATAATTTATATTAAAATTATTCTTGGGAAATAATGGATGGTCGTTAAATGTACATGTAGTGTAAGTTAAGAGAATTAGCTGCTAAACTATTTGGAAAAAAAATCTAGCTTATTAATTAAAGTATCTATTTGGAAAAAATCAATTCGGGAATCTCCACTCCTCCTTTGTTTTTCTTTCTTTTCCATTACTTAATTTTCATATATCTACATGAAAAGGACAAACAACTGTATTCATTGTTACTTTAGTTCTGAAGACACCTGGGTTATTCACTGATTATAAAGAGAACACAAAAAAAAATCTTAAATTGATATTTCAGATGTTGTCTTCATGAAAATCTATTTTACTAGCAGAAATTTGTAATCCTTTATAATCTTTAGATTTATCTTATATCCAGAATGTGTGTGTGAATTGAAATTTGAGTAATGGCAAAATATAATCTGCATATATTTTTTCTATTATATAAATGATGTTCAGAATTTAAATTTGTTGATTATATAGACTTGTTATTATTAGTTGAATGTTTTTACAGTGATGCATTTTTCTTTCATTTTTTAGGTTTTGTCAAATGTATTGTAAAAATGACTGCTGATAAACTGATTTGATTGTTAGAAAAATCATTACTGAAAGTATAAGCTTGGTATAATTAAGAATTTATTTTATCATAATCATTCAAACATTTAGAAAATGAATCTGAAATGTCTGTTTATATAAGCTCTTTGTTTTAAGGCTGAAATTTATTACCTATAGAAATGTAAAAGATTTTTTTCTTTCCTTCCTTTTTTTTTTTTTTTTTTTTTTTTTTTCCCCCCCTTATTTGCATTTTTTGAATTTGTCATTTTTATAGTGCTGACAATGTATGAAAAAGAAAAAAAAAAGACTTTTAAGATAATTATTTTTCATTGGTGTAGTTGCTAGCCCATAAAGTTAAACCATTTCTTTCCAATAACCATTACTATATATCTATATATATATATATATATATGTAAAATGTTTTGTTTTTTTTGTTTAAATCTGATAGTTCTCTAATACATTTCTATTATGCATGAATATTGTTAGAATGCTCTTTGTGTTATATTTATACCAATTGTTCTTGATTTAACAATGAATTTATGCTAAAACCTTAAGCATTACTCAAAATGTATTTATTTTATTTGAGTGTAAATAACTTTCATTCAGTTGGTATTTTTTGTATTTGTATTGACTGAAAAGACTTTTCATGTACTTATGTGAACAGAAAATTTAAAAACAATCTGCTTTTGTAGTTTGTATCTTAAACATGGCTCTGCCTACAAAATTTGATCTGTTATATTAAGTGGTGTTCGAAAATCACCAGTTTTGAAAACCAGTCCAATTATGCCACTTTTTGACAATTGGTCTTGTTTTTAAATTGCATTTTTATTTATTCTAACTTGAATTTATTAGAAAATTAAGACGGCCTTATATTAAAAGAAATTGTTGGTGGGGATTCAACACTAAAATGGTTTCATGCCACTGAACTTTATTTCTGTTATAAGAAAGTTAATTATTCTGTGTTCTGACACTGGTGTAATCCTCATTGTAGCCAACAACATAGCACACTGAACCCTGCCCTCCGTGCACGATTTGATGAAGAAATTGACCGTTTGTACAACGTGGCTCCAGACAGGTTTGTACTTCTGTCTACTTATGAAATTTTATTTTTCAATTTTCAAAATTATTTACACTAAACCATAACATCTATCATCAATTGTGGGTATACAAGGTAGCATTTAAAACTTGTTTTTATACATCCCTTCCCCCACACACTATCTTCCTCTACTTTTTTTTCTTTTACTGGCACAATTTTAGGAATGAGAACAAGAGGTAAATTGCTCACTTATGTAGAACTTTCTGAAAAATGAGCCAAATTTGTCTAAAAGTAAATTTTGTTAGTGAACTTTTTATCTCGTTTTGATATGTAATTTTCATTTGGGCACTCAAGACTTTGAAAATAGAAAATCAAAAATTTTAGACCTTTTTCTTATGACCATTGGAAATATTGTGCCATTTAATGTAAATGCTATTTTTTATACCTTTTAACCAGATCTATTAAATTCAAATAAGGAAAACAATTTTTGTTTTATTTTATCTAAATATTTTTGTTCATAAATGCAGATTTGACTTTGGTACTGCTGGTTTTTACAAAGTTTTTAGGAAAGAAGGGGGCGATGAATACACTTCTTACAAAAAATTTTAACTTTGTATACATAATTCAAGTCATTTTAACGTTTCACAAGTACACATAGTTTATTTATTTGCGTTCAAATTAATTTTCTTGGCTTTTTATTTGCTTTATCAAAAAACGAATATACTTTAAGGCAGTACCAAGGTTAATTTTTTTTTTAATCTTATATATATTGGATTATGAAAAACTGATAAATAAAATGTTCATATAAGACCCTTTTCATATATAATTTTTGATAAAATGAGAATTGAAGCGACCTGAAAATAAATTTCAAATCAGGAAAGACTTCAAATTAATTGGATCAAAAAGTGTTGGATGTTATTTTCAGGAACATAAACTTAATGGATAAAACTATGCATGATTTAGGAGAAAGGTGAAAACTTAGATCTTGAATAAATTTTTTAAATATACAAGAGAAGTAACTGACTTGTCAAATTATAGTGATGTGGAAAATTTGGTATGGGAGGGATTGTATTAATTGGTGTATTCAATAGGTTTGTCATAGACTCTTGAAAATTCAGTATGTTGCTATACATCTTACGAGATGACTGACCAATTTTTATGATTTCTGGTTCAAATAAACAGCTACAGCAGCAATTGGAATGCACCCTACTAAAGCCTGAGTGTCACTGCTGGTGAATTTCAAAAATGCAATCTGGACATGAGGACACTTTAGAAGAACAATATGCAATAAAATTCTGTTTTAAACTTGGAAAAAAATGCCACAGAAACGTATGGAATGCTTCAGACTGCTTTTGTACCATCTTGCATGAATCGAGCATCAGTTTTTGAGTGACATAAGGAAGGCACAGTCTGTGAGGGATGATGAGAGGTGTGGGAGGAGTAAGGAAGTCAATGCACCAGAGTTGATTGGAAAAGGCTTGGCCAAAGGGTTAGGGTTACTATGTTGAGGTTTTAAGGGAGTTCAGGAAGAGATTCCATCAGAAGAGGCCAGCACTCTTCAAATCGGGTCAGTGGCATTTCCACCAGGACAATACACCAGTCCACAACTCCATCCTTGTCACAGACTATTTGACCAAGATGGGTATCAAGACAGTTCCTCAGCCTCTGTATAGTCCAGACCTTTCTCCCTGTGACTTTTAGTTATTCCCTAAGCTCAGAGGCTGTCATTATGAGACAATCAAGGAGATGAAAGAGGCTGTGACAAAGGTCATTGACATGCTCACACAAGAGGACTTCCATGGGGCCTTGC
Source organism: Sepioteuthis lessoniana (assembly GCA_963585895.1). Lineage (NCBI taxonomy): Eukaryota > Metazoa > Mollusca > Cephalopoda > Myopsida > Loliginidae > Sepioteuthis > Sepioteuthis lessoniana. The sequence continues at coordinate 10,817 of CAUZXS010003254.1, read as the reverse complement.
AGAAGTTGTTGGAATGGTGCAAGTGCATTGCAGCCAGAGGAGATTACCTCAAAGGGTACTAGAGTTTTGTGTGTGTACTATCAATAAAAGTGCCCATATGAAAAAAGTCTGGAAACTTATTTAATGATCCCCGTACATTTGTTATTACATATTTTCTACAATTTCTGGTTTAGATCTGCTCATTTGATTTCTTCACTAAGACAAAAAGAAATTATCTAGTTCTATATAAGTTTTTGTGCACAGCAAGAAATTCTTTGAATTTGTTAGATCACTCAAGAATACAAGCAAGTATACAGTTTGAGAAGAATCACTTATTTTGAAGTCTTCCCCTACTCTATTGATTCTTTTTGACACCAATAATATATCACTCTTAAGCATAGCACACAAAAATATTGGGTTGGCCAAAGTAATCTGCATTTATTTCTAAATGATATTTGGGGTATTTAGTTTTAAATAATTGTAATATCTCTTACTTTTTTTTTTTAATTCACAAAATTGATATTTTTCTTTCAAGATAGTTTTAAAAAAAAAATTGGGGGCATATTAGGCTTTTTTTATTTAAAAGTGAAAATACAACTCTCCCAAGTAAGATTTATGTATGGAGAAGGTACTGTAAATGCTTGAATATGTCAAAAATGGTTTGCCAAATTTGGTATTAGATTCTTGCTGAATAATATTCTATAGAGTCGACCTGTTGAGGTTGGTAGCAGTCAAATCAATACTTAAGAATAATCAACATAATACAAGCAGGAGATGGCCAGTATACTCAAATTTGCTTTGATATGCAACTTCTACATTTAATTCATGAGTGAAATGTAATTATTTTATTTAAATGAATTGTAATTGGCAAGGAAAAGTTGATACTTTACTAGTTGAATGCAAGATATTCTTAGACACCAGCAGTAATCCTACTAAAGGCTGAGTTTCATTCAAACAGGGTGATACTATGTATATGATGGATTTGAGTCATTTTCTATGGTGATTTCCTTTCAGAAAACCAGATTTACTAATATCAAAAACCAACTGAAGGCAGTAGTTAACAAAATTGTCTAATTAGTTAATAAAAAGGGTATAAATATTCCTGTATATCTTTAGTGAATTGGTGAAAATTGTTATAGTTCAGCTCAGCTGGAAAGTTTTCATGCATCCACTCTTTTCCCAAGATATTGCACCTTTTGGATTATTATGTATTCTGGACTTTAATTACACTGGTTTACAAAAATAAATTTTTGGTCTGAGGCAAGAATGGGGATAGGTGGTTTTTGTTAATTTGGATGTGCTGAATTCAAATTTATAAATAGTTTTGCTCTATCACCTCTAGTTTTCTGGCTTTTAAATAGTCTCATTTTAGTATTAACAGAGAATATATGTGCATATTTCAAGAGTTGCTGCAGCTTATAACAGATAAAACAGGATAGATAAAGAACACTGATTGAATCAATATACTTGAATGACACAATTACACAATTCATAGTACCACAGACAGTCAAGTGTGTTTTCTTAAAAGATCTGGTGTATTTTGCCTCAGGGATGTCACGCAAGAGCATCCAGCAGAAGTCTCCCATCATGCCGGGGTTTCATTTGCCTTGATAGTTGCTCTCTATCTTTGTAATGTCTTGGTGGAATCTTTCTCCATGCTCATCACTCACTGCTCCAAGGTTTGGCGGGAAGAAGTTGAGGTGGGAATGGAGAAAACGAATCTTGAGTGACATTCGATACCCCATATCCTCGTAAGACTTTAGCAACTTCTCAATACAGACTTGGTAATCTAGTACGCGTGTGTTACCAAGGAAGCTACTACAGACTGACTTGAATGCTTCCCATGCTCTCAGTTCCTTTAAGTTAAGAAGCTCCTCAAAATCAGTATCCTTCAGCACTGAGGTCCGACAAAGATGCCCTCTTTGAGCTTAGCTGCACTAAGACCTGGGAACACAGTAGACAAGTGTTGGAAGGCAGCACCATTTTTGTGCAACGTCTTCACGAAATTCTTCATCAAACCAAGCTTGATGTGAAGAGGAGGAAGAAGCACCTTATTCATGTCCACCAGACGATTCTCCTTGAGGCTGTGTTCGCCAGGAACAAAAGTGCTTCTAGACCCCCCAGTCTTTCTGCTTGTAATGCTGGGATACAGCTCGACTATCCCAGAGACAGAGAAAACAACAGTACTTACAACGATTACATACCCATAAGAAGACCAATGAGCTTATTTGTTCTGATTCCTGAAACTGGTGATCCTTACATCTTCCTGGACTAGGTTCCACTGTTTAAGCCTAGAAGCCAAAAGCACTGACTACTGTTTTGACAGATACAAATCACGAGCAAGATCATTCAGGTTTTCTTGCGTGATCCAGTGTGGCTCATTGCCACTTGTTTCTGAATATGTAGACTCAATATCTTCCAAAGATATTGACTCGGCAGAATCCTCCCTTGAAGGCATTTCTTCATCTGATGAGGAAAGAAGATCCTTATTTACTGGAGGTGTGAGTACAGGAAGATCATCTGAATGGGGAACGAGTATCATAGCAGATCGAAGGTTGGGATATTTGATCTTTTTCCTAGAAGATACTTTGAAACTAGTTATATTAGTTAAACAAAAATAACAATCTTCTGCATGGTTTCGCGACTCTCTCCAAACCATCGGGACTGTAAAATTGAAAGCCACTTTCTTGCCATTAAACCATGCAGTTTGTTCATTGTAGCAGGGTTTACAACAGATATGTGGAGCCCAAGACTTGTCCTGATCACCAATTTTACAGTCAAAATAGTGAAAGTAGGCAGTTCTGAGGAGGGAAGTGATGGTTCGATGCTGTGCAACTGTTGTGAAGTCCCGACACACGTAGCAGAAAGAATTGGCTTTTTGGCCTCGACATTTTGACGTGCTTGAAGCCATTGGAGAACTTGAAAATATAACAAAGTATAAGTAAATGTGCATTTGAAAATGTAATACTAATATTTAGTAAGCCAAAAGATGTGTAACACGATAGTTGAGGGACACCAACCTCCTGCGCCACCTGCGAGACAACCTCTTCCAATGACTGCCAGAGTGTGGATTGAGACCTGCTGCCTTAACTGTCAAAATCCGTCTTTTTATATATATATATATAATGTAATGCTATCACTTACATTTAGTGCATAATAACTAAAAAATAAGCCATAAGTCTCACAATTAACCCTGAATTCATATACGCCTTTATATACTGTATATGCACACTATGCATATTTAAAAAACTAAAGGTGATGAGTAAAAACGGAATTTCAAATTCGAATTTAGCACCTTCAAATTAGTTAAAAACGGGTATTTTTGTGCTTGCCTCAATTTCTTTGTAAACCAGTGTTATCTTCATGGCAAGAAGTCAGTTTCCTAGAAAACTGTAAAATTCACTGACAAAGTTTTTGGCTGAGAAATATTTTAAAAAGAAAATAGTTTTAAGATTGGATGTTGGCATTACTTGAAAGATAGAGGATTTTGAAACAAAATGGCTTGCTATGTTATGATAATTGTTGATAATTAAAATTTCATCTTTTATTTGTACTTAATAAAATTAACAAGCTTTTTGGCCACTCAGTTTTGCCAAAACTAGTGTAGGCAAAAATTTTATACCCGTTAAATTATTTTATAGGTATATCATAATTAAAAATCAACAACAGTTATCTATAAAATTAATAAATTAAGCATCTGAATAACAAATCTTAATTTGGATTAAAATTAAATGTTCAAAATTCCAGTTCAAGTTTACTGTATAATGAATGATATTTGTCTACAATTTGCTGTGTATGACTTATCAAATAAATCTGATTAAAGTTAATATGGTGAAGATCTAATATGATTAATTAAATGCTACACTACAGATCATTTTCTTAATAGACTTGTATACCAACAATAGTTTGAAAATGATTAAAAAAAACTTCTATTTGAAGACTTCTAAAATTATCAAAGAATAATGGTGTTTTGAACTGAAAAAAAAGGAAATTCAGTCACTATGACAATTCTAGTATATATACAGATTCTGATATCACCTTGAGTTAAACTTCTACTAATATAGACTGTTGTCTAAATATATTTACCTTCAACAATTAAGTTAAACAATTCAAATGACTCACAGATAATACATTAAGGTATTACTTACTGATATTCAAGGTATTTAATTCATTATTTTGGTTTGTGACCATATGTTGATTAGTATGGTTTAGTAGTTATGTGGATGGATAATCATCTGTATAAGCTAAAGCCATAAAATACAATTTGAATATTGGATTTTGACTGATAAAAACATCTGTAGAATAGAATTTTGTTTCTGCAACAATAAGAAGATAAAATAATTGATACTTTGGAAAATACCTATTTGTTTGCTTTCACAGCATATGACAGAACTTGATTTTTGGCATCTTCATGAATTAACATTTTGTTATTAGAAGCATTTATATATTTTGCTAAAGGAAAAAAAAATTACAATATCTTTCTTGCTTTGTATTTTATGAAATTTTTGTATATTTGTGAAATATTAGTTATTTCTTTTGGAACAAATATTAAGCTATGTTTGTAACTTTATGGGAATAATTGCATCATAAAATTTAAAAAGATGAGAATATTGTCTGCAATTCAAAATTGTTTTTCAATTAGAAAAAAAAAATTAAATTGTTTTCAGAATTAAAACAATCTTTTGATATATTGTTACTTGCGAGTTATATACACCACTTAATTGGTTTCCTCTGTCACATTTTCTTTATCTCTTGAATAAATTCTGCTTGAATTTTTTTTTGAATTATTATTTCATAATACTTTTTCTCCACTTCCATTTTATAATCATTAAGATTATAAAATGGAAGTGGAGAAAAAGTATTATGAAATTCACTAAGTATAATTTTATTTCTATTAAGATACTTAACTTACTGAAATTATCAAAATTAGTTGTGCCCCAGAAATTACTTACAGATTTTATTTCTGTTGAAATAAATGATTTCTAAATGCATTTTTGTAAGTAAAGGAAAAGTGGTTTCTTCTATCACATTTTCTTTATCTCTTGAATAAATTATGTTATTGTTATGTATTCCAAAAAAAGAATTGTTTTAGAAATATTATAGTAAGAACATTTTGATTATTCAAAATATTTTTAATGTGTAGCTGCTAAAAAATACTCTGAAAACCTGTTTTAAACAGTTGAAGTAGTTTTTATAAACTTGTTGAAATTTTAAATTTGTCATGTTAAGTAAAAATAAATGAAAGATTTTTGTAATTGAATTTTTTTTATGCTTTAAAAATTACAGAAATAATGATATTCACATTTATTTTAGCTATTTAGATTTTAATTGATAACTATTTGTTTTCTAATTTTAAGTTTGTATTTCTGTTGAACTGATTAATTATATTCATTTGCTGTTGCAAAAATTAATTTTTTAAAAAAATTTAACGTTTTACCAAAAGGAGGGATTCCAATCATTAACAGATTTTTTTAAAGATATTTATCTCCCTTTCTTACGACCTCTTAGCCCACTCTGTTGGTAAGGGCTAGAATACATCAACTGTCTCCATGTGGAAGAATAAGACCCTAATCCCAAAGGTATGCTGGATACCCACCCCCACCCAAAAAAAAGCAAAAATGAACAAAGCAAGAAACCTGATAAAAACATATCCACCTTCAAATTCCTGGTTTTAAAACAGGTTTATGTTGAATGACTAAAACTTTTAATGAATTTCTTTTTGATATGTTGTTTGAAGAAAAGTTTTTGTGATATTGGCTATTGATGCATTGTGTTTGCAAAAAGTTTGATGTTGGAAATTTTCTTGATTCTCTAATGTTTCTAGGTGCTTTAAATGTCTAAATTGAAAAAATCAAAACAAAACAAGGAACATAAATACTTAAATGATTTTGATTTGCAATTGTCATTTTTAACCTTTTCTAAAGACTTTTTATTAAATGAATGTCATTTATTTAATGATTTATTGATAAATTTGATGTATGTATCCTGTTTTAAAAGGAAAGCATTATTTCTTAATAAAATGTTCAATGTTTGAAAAATTTGCACAGGTAGGAAGAAGCTGAATATTGAATATTCTAAGACTATCAAAATAATAAAATGAAGAAATTAAAATAAAAAGAACTATATTTTCTGACATTTTTATTGTAATCAGTTATAGCTAATTCATGAAGATAAAATTATAATGGCAGACTTATATGAATTGCTTATAAAGGAAAAAAATGGAATGGCTTTATTGATTTTTAAATAGCAAACATATCAATTTGTGTATTAAATAGGTATTTTTAATCATATACTAGTTGCACTTTTATATTTTGTGTAATCACTCTTATTTTATTGAATGGATCCAAGACATTACTAATATATAGCAATTGTACTAAGTTGGGGCATAAAATATGAAAATAAAATCATCATTTTGATTGTACTATATCAATCATATCTACTTTAAAGTTTATCATTTAGTTTCATGTTAGAACAATATGCAAAAGAGAAGAACAGTATATGTTTGTTTGAATTATTTCTGATAAATCTAAAGTAAATTAACTCACAAGTCTACTAGACATAAGCTTTGTTTAAATCCTCACCTAGGGGATAAAACATTTTGCTATGTCATCTTTATGTATTTTGTCCTCCGGCCTTCTTCAGGTGTTTCTTGTTGAACTTGGGAGCCCACACAGAATTTTGAACCATGTCCTTTATTTAATCCCGAGGAAGGTTCGCTTTCTCTGATTCCATTTATCCATGTTTGGGTACAAGTGTTGAGTATTCCTGTATTGTTACTGACTTGCGATCAGGATTGAATCTGCAACCTCCAGGTGATTGTCACTGAAAAGCTTATGGAACCAACATCTATAATTGTTAGGCTGTGTGTCATTCAGGACAATTCCAAGTGATCTTTGGGATTTATAAACTTGATGTTTTTACTTGATTTTTTTTTTGATTTTTTTTTACCTGAGCTCATATGATATATTTTAACTAACCTTTTGGTTCCCATATTATATTCATCTCTACACTCAGTCTACTCAACAGATCACTTTAGCCCAACATGTGTACTGATCCCTTAAGGCATCTAATTCTCCAATGTTCTTCTCCATCAATTATTTTAACTTCATCCCATAAGGGCAGAAAGTTTCCTTTTTTCTTCTATATGTAGTCCACTATACCTGACTTTCAATGTCACCTCGTACTACTGCTTTTTGATGTTTTTCTAGCCTTACTTTTAGTGGGCGGCATTTCTCGTGTTTGTATACTTTACCACAACTACAAGGAAGGGAGTACACACAGTTATTGGTCATGTTGAATTCTGTTGGTGGCTTGACACGGGGTGGGGGAATTCATATGAGCTAAAGTAAAAAATCATACATAATAGTAATAATACAGTGATGTTAGAACATAAAGTTTATAAATCCTAAAAATCACTTTGAACTGTCCAGCAGGACACATAGGCTAATGGCTATAGGTGTTGGTTCCCTAAGCTTCAAAGTAACAATCATCTGGAGGTTGCAGGTTAAATCCTGACTGCAGGTGAGTAACAATGCAGGAATACTTAACACTTGTACCCAGTTATGGTTAATGGAATTGGAGCAAGCAGCCCCCCATTAAGAACATGGTTCAAAGTTCTGTGTAGGCTCCAGAGTTTGACAAAAAACACCTGAAGAAGACTGGGGGACGTATTGGCTGAAATGTGAATTTAACAAAGATGAAGACAATAGTCCCAAAACCCTAAATGATAAAAATTAAGTTTCGTCTTAGAGATTCAGACAACTAATTTTTCTGAAAGCACAGAAAGCAGGTTCTAAAAGATCTAAGTTGATTAGATGATGATAAAGGTTGAAAATGACTCAAAACAACAACATTGGCACCAAAATTCAGAAAGAAAAGATAGTAAATGTGTTTCAAGAGTAATCTGTCTCCAAAGGTCAGATGCAAGGTTCAACCTAGGTTGCCTGTCTTCATAAGGAAACTTGGAAGAGATGGAATCAAGATAATTTTCCTGCATCTGACATTAGTGACCTGGTACTATATAAGAAGTCTATAAAGGAGTATGAAAATATATTAGAAAAATATTTGCTTCTAAACTCAAAAAAATACTGTGAGAGAAATAAAAAGCCATTTCTTTTAATTAGATAAGGCTTCAGCATATACAGTGTTTTCAGGGGTACTTTTTGTGATGGTTTGGCCTGATTGGTCACCAGATTTGAACTCTCATGAAGAACATACTTAAGTTAGGGTGAAAATAAGGGAGCTATTGGAAACATATATGGAACAAACCTGATGTGGCAAACTTCAAACAATTATCAGACTGCTTTCTCAAATCAATAAAAATAAAAAAAAAGCTATCTATATTAAAACATACCCTGAAAAACAGTGCATTACTGTTGTATGTTTTACTTAGGTTAAAATAAATAAATAAAGTTCTTATGAAAGGTGTTTAGAAATATATAGTAATAGGTTTCTCTTGAACAATTATGTAGGAGTATTTTGTTTGATGCTTCTATGTATGTATATATTTGTATATGCATGCGTGTGTGTGTGTAATTTTTAGTACAATAAATATTAATTACTTTAACAAGAGAAATTATACAGTATTAACAACTAAAATATGACTAAAGTAAATAAAAAAAGGAAACACTTAAAAACAAAAGCCCCAACGAAACTAAAAGGCCCTTTCAAAAGATACACCAGTAGAAATTTCATTAAAACTTTTTAAAAATAGGAAGGAAATTCTCAGTCATGGAGAGGACGGACAAAAAGAAAAAAAAAAGCTACTACTCTCCAAATTCCCTGGGTAGGTAAGTTTTATCTGCTTGCAAAAGGCTAGGATGTAGCTCTGTGATTGCTTATACCTCCAATATTACTAAATGTTTTCCATTCCTTGCTTTGTGCAGAGCAGAGAAACATTTATTTGAATAACCCATTTGGCATGTAGGTGATTACACAAATGCTTGTAAATCACAGAATCATGTGATTGTGAGTCCCCAGATGTTAATGCTTTGGACCATTTACTCATACCTCCTGGTACGTATTGACTAACATTTACCTCCAAATGATGAATAGTCCTGCCTATTTAGTCAGCATCACACTGACATGGAAATTTATAAATCATCATACTTTGTTACCGTATAAGCTGGACATCCTTTTGAGAAGACAGAAAAGCAGATCTAGTAATAAAGATAGTTCTAACCATAAGAATAAAAGCAGTGCATAACAAAGAGGAAATCTTATCAGCAAATACCTGACTTGCAGGTCCAATCCACAGGAGTTTCACATATACTGTACTTTTAAGAGGACCAGACATCTTGCTGGTTTTAAATTTAGATTCAATGTTACATGAAATCATGTCCTCAGCATACCCATTTAAAAAAAAAATTTTAATGGCTTTTTAAAGCTCTCCTTCAATCCAACTGTCTGAACAAATGAGTGCCTGATGATGGTTTGTGATTGATATACACTACTTTTGAAGGAAGGACCCTTCTCTGCCAATACTTCAAGAAAGGCAATATATTAGTATTCTCCTCTTTTATAATAAATAACAAAGAAGGATTTAGATTATTCAGACATTGGTGAAAGTTTAATGCCTTGTTACATGAAAAGAAACAAGCCAAAGTATCATCTACATAACGAACATGTTCTAAGAAACCTTGTCAAAAAGTTGTGGTTCCAAGAATCCTGCTAATAGTAAAAGTAAAGTTGGTGACCTTAGTCGAGGGTGACCTGAAGGCTCCCTTTTCAATATTAGCCTTGATCCTTACCTTTATAATGCTGAGTGTTAAGGCAGCATCAAGTACCATATTAAAGTCTTTGGTATGACTTGACCTGGAATTGAACCCCAGTCGTCCGGACAATTGGTGAACACTCTACTCATTAGGCCAATGGCCCAGTCAACCCAAAGGACTCCCCATAGATATTCCATCAACTTGCCTATACATAATGTTGTTAAAACTAAAAGAGACCTATTTAGTAGCCAATTCCATCAATTCAAAGATATTTTCTAGGAATGGTGGGGATTTTAACTCTTGCTGATATAAATAATAAGCACTAGCTGATTCCAGAGGGAATTGGTGAATAGAGGATATGTCAAATGACACAAACTCGGTATCTACACAAGGAAAGAAGTTTATGGTTATTTGACACATTGAAGTTTGGAATGCAACAACCAGAATAAAACAGTAGGACATAATTGAAGATTTCAAGAAGCCACTTAGCCAATTCATGCTGTACTGAACCAAACATTTACAAAATGGGTCTGAGTGGGATGTTAGTTTTATAGACTTCAGGTAAACCATACATCCTGGATGGTTGTGGACCCACAGGATGTATTCTCTCATGAATTTCATTCAAAAGAAATTTTCTTATGTGTAGTCAAAGAAACACTTAATTGATTTTCATTTTTAGTGTATGATTGCTACACAAATCACCTAATTTATGGAATATTCAGGCAGATAGAAACCTTATCTATGTTGTTGGAGCAATTTGGAATAATAAACATTAGTATTTAAAAGAAAAAAAAATTTCTAGTTGTATTTTAATCTACTCTTAATGAAATATGATTCACCTTGTTAAAGTAATTGTATATGTATATATACGTTTATACGTGTGTGCACATACAGGTGTGTGTGCATTCACATATATATATATATATATATATATAGGTTGGGTATATAACTGTATGAATGTATGTGTACTTAAATAAATAAATATATATATATAGGTTTATGGTTCTCACTTGGTCACTTAAGAGGACAAAATATTGTATGATAAAATAGTTCTCAATATCAACTGGATGCACACATCTATCGTACATACCATCAAAAACCAAACCAAAGAAAAAAAAAACTTGA
>CAUZXS010003253.1:347500-373832 GCA_963585895.1 Sepioteuthis lessoniana | reverse complement strand
TCCCAAATCAGTTGCTGTATTCTTTCTTTGGTCACTATATTGATTCTTTGTCGCTTGCTCGAAATTTTCCTTTTTTCACTTGTTTTCTTTCTTTCCTTGGACTCTAGTTTGATTCTTTTCTTGGTCACTTGCTTGACTCTATCTTTTTTTTGGTCACTTGATTGATTCTTTCCCAAATCAGTTGCTGGGTTCTTTCTTTGGTCACTATATTGATTCTTTTCTTTGTCGCTTGTTCGAAATTTTTCATTTGTCACTTTTTTTTTCTTTCTTTGGTCTCTAGTTTGATTCTTTTCTTCGTCACTTGCTTGACGCTATCTTTCTTTGGTCACTTGATTGGTTCTTTTCTTTGTCATTTGCTTGATTCTTCCTTGGTCACTCGCTTGCTTCTTTCCTTTGTCTCTCTTGGTCTCTGTACACTTGCTCAGTTCTTCTTTGGTACCATTTTTGGATTATTCCTAGATCCTTTGCTTAATTATTTTCTCGGTCATTTGTTGATTTCTTTCCTTTGTCACTTGGTTGGTACTTTCCCTTGTCACTTGCTTATTTCTTTTCTGGACCACTTGCTTGTTTCTGTTTCTGATTAATTGCTTGGTTCTTTCCTTGGTCGTATGATTGTTTTATTTCTTGTTCACTTGCTTAATTTTTTACCTATTCACTTGCTTTAGTATTTCCTTGGTACCTTTCTATTATCTCTCATTGACCATTTGGTAGATTCTCTCCTTTGTCTTTTGCTTGACCTTTTCTTGGTCACTTGCTTGGTTCTTTTATTGCTTACTTGCTTGCTTTTGGTCATTGGCCACTTATTTGGTCATGAACTTGTTTCTTTCCTTGTTCCTTTTCTAGTTCCTATGATTGCATGTTTTTTCTTTGATCAATTGCTTCTATCTTTCCTTAGTCTTCTGTTTGTATATTTTTATTATTGCTTTTTTATCTCTTATCATGGTATTTCAATTCTTGGTAATACTCTTAATTCATGGTAATACTCTTAATTCATTATTTCATGGTGATACTCTTAATTCTTTCTTTGGTTACTTTCTGGTTTCCTTCCTAGGAAAATATCTGTTTTTCTCCTTAGACAATTTCTGGTTTCTTTCTATGGTCACTTTCTAGTTTATTGCCTCGATGAATTCTTTGCATCTTTCCTTATTACTTTTTCGTTTCTTTTCTTGGCTAATCGTTGTCTTCTTTCCTAAGTTAATTACTCTGGTCAATTCTCTGTCTTTTTTTCTTTGGTCAATTGTTAGTTTCTTTCCTTAGTTAATAGCTTGCTTCTTTCCTTTGTCAATTGCTTTTTTTATTTTCTAGGTCTGTTGCCTGCTTCTTTCTTTGGTCAAAGGTTTTCATCTTATTCAATTGCTTGATCATTTCCTTTGTCTTATGTTTGTTTCTTTTCATTGTAGCTTTTTTTGTCACTTGTCATAGAATCTTTATGGTTTATTTTATGATAATATTCTTGATTCTTTTCTTGGTTACTTTCTGGTTTCTTTCCTTGTTCACTTTCCAGTTCCTTTTTTTGATAATTACTTGCTTGTTTCTTTGGTCAATTGCTTGTTTCTTAGTCCCTTGCTTTTACATTTTCGTGACTTGGTTATTTTCTCCATAAATTACTTGCCCAGTCGGCTGGGGCTGTAGAATACACCAACTGAACCTCTGCAGAGGGGTAAGACCCCCCCCCCACAAAGAGTGACCTGAATATCACTCTAAACAATCTGATGGTGGGGTTCCAACAATGCTGGAGCTTTTGGGAATGCGGAATACCCCTTTATTGCCATAACTCCCAGGTCCACTCCGGTGTGTTAGTACCTGATAGGGCCCTTTCTCTGGGTTAAATATAACTAACGTCATACTTATGCTAAGCTGAATTGTTTGACTAAACTTAATTGCTTAAAATAGAAATGTTTTCGACAATTAAACAATACTTACATTTAAACTACGTGCTCATGCTAAACTGAATATTTGAAATAGAACTGTTTTTTTGACATTGAAAATGTACTTATACTAAACTGAATTGTTTAACATAGAACTGTTTTGAATATTAAAATCTGTACTTATATTTAACTGGATTAGTTGAATTAGAACTGCTTGACTAAACTGAATAGCTAGAAATGTTTTTCACAATTAAAATGTACTTATTTTAAACTGCGTACTTATGCTAAACCAAATTGTTTGAAATAAAACTGTTTTTGACATTGAAACTGTACTTACACTAAACTGAATTGTTATATATAACTGCTTGAATAATTTGAAATGGAAATGTTTTTGCCAATTAAACTGTGTACTCATGCAAAGCTGAATTGTTTTAAATAGAACTGAGAATTTACATAAAAACGGATTATGCATTAAATAACCTGCAAAGGTTGATATGCCATAAAACCCAACAAACCAAACCATCCATAAATTACTTATTTTTGACATTGGTCACTTATCTATTGGTGTTCATGGTCATTCGTTTATTTTTTGACACTTGCTGGTTTTTATCAGTGTAAACGTTATGATTCTTTTTATGGTGATATTTCTTATTCTTTTTTTTTTTTTGTAACTTTCTTGGTTCTTTCTTTGAAAAAATTATTTTTCATGGACATTTGTTTATTTTTTGACACTTGCTAGTTTTTATCAGTGTAAACTTTATGATTCTTTTTATGGTTGTATTTCTTATTCTTTTATTTTTTTGTAACTTTCTTGGTTCTTCCTTTGAAAAAATTATTTTCACTTCATTGTATTGTAAATTTGTATTCCTTTATTTGATCAAACGGTGTCTTTTTAAGGTGATTTGTCTTACTTTACTGGATTTCTTGTTGCTTTTTCCAAGAAGCTAGTGCTTCTTGGACAAACTATTGTTTCGTTCTTATGTAAATTCGTTATTGTTTCATGGAGCCTTATTCGCTAGGTCTTTGTTTAACGCCTTGCTTCTTTTCATATATCTTCCTCATTTCATTTGTTGTCAGATGGGTTTCTTTCTCTACCGTTTATGCTTTTTGTTTACATTTTTGTTAGTTTTTTTTAATTTTTATTTCTTCTTACTTTTTCCGTATTCTATTTTTCTTTCTTTCGAAATATTTTTGTTTCATTCACAATTTTCTGAGAGGAGATATGGTGTGTGCACGTGTGGGAGTGTTTGTGAGTGTGTGTGGCGGAGTGGCTTGCGTCTTTTCAAAGTGGTAAATAACGGATTACTCTGCCTAGAATTGCAGGAAAAACTTGGGTCCTTTTCTCTTCCCTCCTTATTCTTCTCTTCCTGCTACAGCCACTGTTGCTATGTTTATGAGCCAGCGCTCGTTTTGCATTTGGAGGTGTGAAAATATCATGGAGGAAAAAATAAAAAAAAATAAAGCTTAAGAAAAATGAATGAATAGAAAGTTGTTTGGTTGAGGTGAGATGAACCTAAAAGTAAAAGGAGGAATAAAAGAAAGAGTAATAGTAAGCGGAAGAAAAGGAATACGTTTGACTAGAGAGATATGGGAGGAGGTTTAGATGAAGTAACATAACATTACATATCATTTCTTACGTAAATATATCACTTCCGAATTAATTAAGTTTCCTTAAAAGATTGCTATACGAGGAGTTCGAAACATATTTCATATTTCGTTTTTTATTAATTTCTAATTCGATTCTCGTTTGAAGATTTGATTTATTTCATGGCTCTTTCGGTTTCGCTGTTCTCACAATTTCTTGTTTTTTCTTTGCACAGAAGTTTCGTTTTTAGTAAAAATATATCTTATTTCTAGTTCATGTTCCACATTTTTAGGGTTTTTCTCGTTCCGTTTTGGGTTAATGCCTTCTTTGCTCTCATAGATTTCTCATTTAATTTCATGGTCAAGTTTTGTTTCTTTTTAAAGAGTTTTCCTTTATTCTGTTTTTTGAATAATATATTTTCATTTCATGCAAAATTTAGTTTAGTCCTCTTTCTTTCATTGATTAATTAATTGTTTGTATATTTCTGATTTTTTTCTATTTTTTAATTCGTTCTTGTGTTCATCATTGCTAACTTTATTTCCTTTTTCTTCCCTCCAATATCTTCTGTTTCCTTGATTGATTTGGTCGTGATTAATTTCTAATCATTTTATTGGCTATTTTCCTTGATCGTTTTGATTAGTCACGTTCTAGTTTCATTCACTGTAACTTACTTGATTTTATTTTACTGATCCCTTCTTTCTATTATTGATCCTCGTTTTATTTATTTTCTTGATCACTTCTTTCTTTTATTGATCCTCGTTTTATTTATTTTCTTGATCACATCTTTCTTTTATTGATCCTCGTTTTATTTATTTTCTTGATCACTTCTTTCTTTTATTGATACTTGTTTTTTTAATTTTCTTGAAGACTTCTTTCTTCATTGATCCTTTTTTATTTTCTTGATCACTTCCTTGATCACTTATTTCTTTCAGTGATAATTGTTTATTTTTATTTTCTTGATCATTTTTTTTTTCATTGATCCTTGTTTTCTTTTTGTTGTTTTTTTTTTTTGATTACTTCTTTCTTTCATCGATCTTTGTTTTATTTTCTTGATCACTTCTTTCTTTAATTGATCCTTGTTTTTTAAAATTTTTTGGGTCACTTCTTTCTTTTATTGATCCTCGTATTTTATTTCCTTGATCACTTTTTTCTTTCAATGGTCCTTGCTTTAATTTTCTTGATCATTCTTTCTTTTATTGATCGTTGTTTTTATTTCCTTAATCTCATTTTTCTTTCATTGATCCCCTTTTTTTTTTTTTTGGTCACCTCATTCTTTCATTGATCCTTAATCACTTCTTTCTTTTATTGGTCATTGTTTTATTTTCTTGATCACTTCATTCTTCATTGATCCTTGTTTTATTTTCTTGATCATTTCTTTCTTTCATTGATCCTTATTTTTTTATTTTCTTGATCATTTATTCCTTTCATTGATCCTTGTTTTTTTTTTATTTTCTTGATCGCTTCTTTCTTTCATTCATCATTTTGTTTATTTTCTTGATCACTTCTTTCATTCATTGATTCGTGTTTTTTTGTTTTCTTGATCACTTCTTTCTTTCATTGATCTTTTTATTTATTTTCTTGATCACCTCTTTCTTTCATTGATCTTTGTTTTTTTACTTTCTTGATCATTTATTTATGTCATTGATCGTTGATCTTTTTATTTCCTCAATCTCGTTTTTCTTTCATTGATCGTTGTTTTTTTTATTTTCTTGATCACTTCTTTCTTTCATTGATTCTTTATTTTTTCTTGATCCTTTCTTTCTTTCATTGATTCTTGTTTTATTTTCTTGATCACTTCTTTCTTTCATTGATCATTGTTTTCATTTTCTTGGTCACTTTATTGCCTCTCGTCTTGAACCATTTCTTTCACATTTTTACTATTTTTATAGTATTACTATAGTTCATGTTATATATTGACCCTCGACCGAGCCGGATGCACCAATGTAAATAAGTGGAAGAACAGCGGAAGCAGGTGGATGTTAGAAAATAATATAGCCAGGTAGCCGGGCGGTTCGAGTCAGTTGGAGAGAGGATGCCGAAGTGAGAACCAGCGCAGATTGAGGACTTTGGGCCATTAGCAACCCCCGGTTGAGCAACCCAAGCCAAGATGCGAATGAAGTGCTGCTATGGTCGAGGAAGAACTTGGGTCCATATAGCAGTCCGTCTCTGTCTCCATTCATTTCTCACTCACAACAAACATCACCCTTTCGAAAATAAAGAGTGAGAGATTTATAGTTTTATAAAGAAATGTATTCGTTCGTTCATTGAAGTCATCATTATCAGTTGATTCTGTTCCCGTGTATATTAGTGTACGCGTAGTATACTATACAACATTCTGTTGTGTGCTTATATATATTTCTATTTTGAATCAACACATGTCCAACCTGATATGAAAGTGTAATATATTAACGTGACCTGCGGGTGTGAATACAACGGATGTTATTGAAAGATAGATTGATAAGACCGGTGTGATCACCGAAATGTCATCATGTCCACAAGTGCTGTGTATCAGAGGATGTTGACAGGATTATATCCGCTCAAGGATAATATCAACAAGGTGATTGCCGAAATGATACCATACCCACAGTTGTTATGTTGAAAACAGGTGCATCCGGTCGAAGATATCGGAAAATTACCTGAACAGTGGGCGTCGTTGAATTCGATGATAGTGTCAGATGCGTACGCCCACAGAACTGGGCTTGGGCAAGTAGCCAATGGGAAGCAGACAACATAACCAATGGAAAGCAAAGAAGTGAGATGTGGGCATAACCATGGTTAACGAAAAAGAGGAATCGCTGCAGATCACGTGAGAGTTTTAAACTATGTCATCATCATCATCATGTCGCGCCGCCAGTGCGGATATCCCTGACCCTCTCTCGCCATTTCTCCCTATCATTCATCGCCTCCGGCAGTTCTTCTGCGTTACATCCTGTGTCCTCACATAGTTGCTGTATGTAAGTTCGTGCTGGTCGTCCTACTTTTGCACATCCATATGTGGGGGTCCACAGGAGTACATCGCTTATGAGCTCGTCCTTGCTTCTCCAGCAGTGTCCCGCGTGTCTGGTTCGTCTGACTTGTATAGTTTTCGTGATGGGGGGCAAGTGTCCTTATAGTTAGAGTCTCGTGGGGTTTTGTCGCCAGGACTTGTTTAATACTGCTCTCAACATTCTTGTGTAATTTCCGTCTAGTTTCCTGTCCAGCCGCTTCGTTAGCGTCCAAGTGGTGCATCCATATAGCAGTATCGACACAACTGCTGCCTGGAAGAAACTGCGTTTCATTTTATCAGTTAGGTCCGACTTCCATATGATCGAGAGCCTATCGATAGCTGTCCATGCCTTCGTCAGTCGTGTGTCGATGTCTTTTTAGGTTGATGAGACGCTACTTCCTAGGTAGGTGAATTTGTCTACTAGTTTCAGAGAGGCTCCGTCTAGTGTGGCAATGTTGCCCGTTTGGTTGTAACACATATATTCAGTTTTGTTTGCATCGACATGGAGGCCAATGCCAGCTGCGGCTCGTTCCAGACTATGCAGTTGTGTCTGCTTGATTAGGCGTATTCGCTAGTAACGCCAAGTCATCAGCGTAGTCGGCGTCCGTGATTGTTTTTGCGGGGTACCTTTTGCTTCTTCTCTTAGTCAGCTCGAAGCCATTTTCTCTGATTTTGTCGATCGAAGTCCTAAGCACATAGTCTAGACAGATGATAAAGAGGTATGGGGCTTGTGTGTCTCCTTGTAGTACTCCCGCAACAATGTCGAAGTATTCCGTGTCTCCATCTGGTGAACGTACTTTCACTTTGGTGTTTCTGTAGAGAATCATTATCGCTGCTACTGTTTCTTTTGGTAGGCCGTATGCTAGTAGGATTTGCTCCATCTTCCCTCTGTGTATGGAATCGAAGGCCTTGGTAAAGTCGACAAATAGTAATGTCGCCTGTAAGTTTTTTGCCCGAACGCCTTCAAGGATTCTACGGATGGTCAGTATTTGTGAGGTTGTGCATCTATTTCTCCGGAAGCCGTTTTGGTTTTTCCTAAGGATGTTGTCTATTTTGGGTTCTATGCGGTTTCGTAGTAGGGCATTGTAGATTTTGGCTGCTATGGATGTCAGTGTTATCCCTCGGTAGTTCTTGGCTAGTCCGAGGTCGCCTTTTTTAGGGAATGGAAGGATGCATCCCTTCGTCCATCTTTCTATCCTATTTTGACTATAGACTGCGTTGCATTGCCGGAGCAGTATATCGTCGAATTGTCTAGTCTTCCACACTTCTGGGGGGATCTCGTCTAGCCCTGCTGCTTTCCTATTTTAATTCTTCTGAGAACTGAGTCGAGTTCTTCTTTGGTGAAAGGACCTAGTTTAACGTCTAATTGCTTACTAATAATTCTGGTGATCGGTTCATCCGTTATTTCCGGTGGGTTTCCTAGTAGATTTTTGAAATGCTGTTCCCACAGTTTTACTCTTTCTTGTTGGCTTGCAGCTTTCAATTTTGCTTTGGCTGTGCTCTTCCTTCTACTTACTTCGTTTATTGTTTGCCAGGCTATCCTGGATTGTCTATCTTCCACCGAGTCTCTAATCTTATCTATCTGATTTTGTATGTATTCTGCCTGTTCTTTTAGATATATTCCTGTTAATTGATGATGAGCCTTTTCTAGTTTTCGTGCATTTGTGTTTGTTGTGTTCTTTTGATAGCTTTTGGAGGCAGTTTTCACAAGTGCACGTTTTTCTCTAACCGCTGGCGTTTCCCAAGGGGCTCTATATTTAGTTCTAGGTTTTGTTGGAATACACTTTGCTGCCGCCTCAAGGTGTGCTTCTACAAAATTTTCATATTCGTCATTTGGGGTACCTTTTTCTGCCTTCTCTTGTAGTGCTTCGAATCTGTTTCTTAATTCTAATGCATATTTATCTCTAATATCTCTGTTGTTGAGTAGGGCCCAGTCATAGTGCTTGGTTGTCGCTTTACGTGTGGCGTTTTTTCGTAGGCTTAGTCGTACTTTGGCCGAAACTATTCGATGATCGGAGGACACACCCTCGAAAGAGGAGTATGCCTCGCAATTCATCGCACTGTTTTTCCATTTCCCGTTTATAAGGACGTAGTCTATCTGTGCTTTACTCTTATTCGCGTATGTGTAGGTCCATAATTTCCCCTCCCTTTTTTGAAAGTTTGTATTGAGGCATGTTAATCTATTTTCTATCATGAAATCTATTAGATGTTGTCCATTCCTGTTTGATGCGTTGTGTAGGCTGTATTTGTTGTGTCTGTTTTTCCCGATTTGTGCATTCATATCTCCGCCAATGACTAGCAGGTTGTGTTTCGGAATGCTACGTACTAGGGAGGATAGATCTTCGTAGAAGGTGACTATTTCGTTTTCTTCGCTAACATTGGTAGGGCTGTAGCAGGAGATAATTGTTGCTTTGGGGTTGCCATTAAACGTTGCGGCCATCATCCTAGGTTGTATTCTCTCAATGCTGTTCAGTGTTTTTAACGCTCTTGGTCCTAGAAGCATTCCCACCCCTCCTACCGATGCATTGATAGAGTTTTTCCATGCGGATACAGTCACCAGCATCCATCCATTACCAGTTTCGTGATACTTGATATCTTCGGTGTGCGTGTATCGGTGCTCTTGTATGCAAATTATGTCTATCTTATGTTCTACGGCTGATGCAGTTAGCTCTGATAGTTGACCTATTCTATTTAGGGTTCTCACGTTAAATGTCGCTATGTGTATTGTTTGTTTGCATCTTAGTAGTTTTTGTTTGAGTTTGAGCTCTGTAGCTGATTTTTCGAACACTGAGGCCAGGGCTCCAACCTCAGCAGGACGCGCCCCTTTTTTACCCGCGCGAAGAGCGATGCGGTTTATGTATCTGGTTTGAGTACGAGTCATGGTTATCTTTCGATGGCTGTTTTTATTCTCATCTATAGAAGCCACTCTTATAGATGAGCAGCAGTAGTTCCCCGATCGAACTGACAATCCTGAGCGTTAAGCCGCAGGACTCACACGTACATCACGCTGCTTCCCATGTGTGTATGTGTTAGAAAAGAAAAAAAAGAAAAAGAAAAATGAAAAAAACTTTTTTTTTTTACCTTAAGTTTTAACTTGGTTAAAGTCCAAGACTGCTGTCTGTTAAAATTCAAAGACATTTTGGGGTATATTTCAGCCTATCATCCGATTCTGGCCCTGACAGGTTTTTATTTTATTGGTAGAATTCGATTTTTGACTTCGGTTGCTTTTTTTTTTTTTAATTTTTAACTGAGAGTGTGCAATAAGACTTCTAAGCTTAAGAAAGTTCTATTTCTGTTTGCCCTGTATACTAACGCATTCGACCAGCGTCGTTATACGTCATTTTATCTTATTTTATTTATTTATTTAATTTTTATTTTATTTTTATTATTTTTAAAAATTTTTTTCCTTGGGGGGGGCAATTTTGGGGTTTTCTTTAGCAAATTTAGAAGTTCGTCTTCCAAAAGTAAAGTTTTTCCTGAAAATTAAGTCGCATAAGTCTTCATTCTTCATTTAAACAACACAGAATACAGCTGAGATTTAAGACATTACTATTTTTAATCAAATGTGCATTTTAAATGAACAGTTTAGTAGAATAAATTTACTGACCTCTGTGTAAAAACTTCTGGAAACGGAATCACTTCCAACGTATGCATACTATTTCAACAAAAAAAAAAAAAAAAAAAAAAAAACTATGTAAGTTCCCGAATTTCGGCTAAAGTCAGTTGTTCACTGGCTCGTCCGTCTCCCGACAGCTCCTCCGTGTGCGCGAACTCTCTGCGATTGCTTTCTGCTCCACACAAGTATCATCGCCGAAAATAAAAATATAATCTCATATTTTTATATACATACGTGTTCCTCGTTATTAATAACGAACCAGTATACTATACAACAAAAGTAAAATGTAAAAATTTCACGATGAAATGAAAAAAATATTCAACCCTGACTTAAGCGCATTGAAAAGAAAAATAGACAGTAAAGAAAGCGCGCTGGGACTTGATAAGTAATATAAAACATGTAGGCGACCAGAAATGAGACAAGTTTTAAATGGTAAATTCATGACCGGTGGGCTATACGCAGTATAATATATTTAATTTGGACCCCAGCCTGACAACCGCTGTCAACGAGTCTTGCCGAAATGATAAAACGCTGCCAGTCATCTAATTAGTCGTGAGGATGATTCAAGTATAATAGCCACATGGACATGACGTGGGGTTTGCTATTCGGAGAGCCAAGATTAAAAAAGCAGGGTTCTTTCAAATCGGCCTCTTTTTGCTTGCGAGCATCAGAAGCAGAAATGTGGATTGGGAGAGAAAGAACTGCTTAAAGACCCAAGAACAACTTTTTCCTACGATAAAAAAGAAGAAAAAAACATTAATCTACATTTAGGAGGTGCCCGTGGTGTAATGGTTATCATCGTAGGAAATGGACACGGCGACACGAGTTCAAATCCTGACGAGACCGATTGCATTTCACATAGCACTAATACCCTTGGGAAAGGTATGAATCCAATTATTCTCCCCCAAGCTATGGGTAAATAGTAGGACAGACTATATTCTTCATCCTTGGTGAGGCAACTAGTCTAGGAGAAGGAAAACTCTGAATTGAAACCTGTTAAACTCCGATTAAAATTGACCTTGTGTCATATCCTGTCCGAGCGGAGGGGTTGGGTAAATGCGATTAATCTACATTGAACACTGTGTCTGAACTCTGTTACCACACAATTTCACGACCGCAGTAACTGAACGGGCAAACAAAAAACGTCTTAAATTTGAGGCTATTTTTGCGTTTTCAGGCTAAAAACTTGCAGATTGTACTGCAAACGATGCAAGTGGAATCACCCACACTCGAAAGAAGAGTAACAAGTTTACATCTCTTATGAGAATTCATGCGACTGACATACCCAGGAAATAATCGTAAACATCCCAACTCATGCAGACTCCTGAAATCGAACTTGAGAGTTCAACATTGTTTCCTTCCTAAGCTGTTGCCTCAAATTTTTTACAGATATTACAACTTTTCAACAAAGGTGCATTCTGTTTTAGACGTCTTTCTCCACAAAGATCTTGTCAATGATATCTCTTCCCTACCCAGAATATTAATTTTCAGTGATTTGAATTTGTTCATGTTCTCTTTGTAGGGTTTTCTTGGTTTGCGCTGAGGACGATTGGGTTTTTATCAGTCCAATGTAGAACAAAAGTTTAAAGTCTCTTTTGTCTTTCATATAGCAATATGTGTATGTTGGGTATCACACACCTTTTCCCACACAATGAATTAGTCAATCTGCCATATATAGCAGTAGCTACTAATACCAGGGCAGACTAGAAGGTGAAGAGCAGTTTCTTATAGGAATAGTATTAGATCGTTGGAGACTGAAGATCGCACTAGATCACCTTTCTTGCCACCGTAATAACGGAAGCCAATACTATCGTTGGACTATATCTTTATTCTGTATTCACTAATCCTATGTTCTTGTCTACTAATAGTCTCTCTATTGTATATACGTTTTCCTTATGTCTCTATTTCCTCTCATATCGTGGTTTGTCCTCTATTTAATATCACAAGCGTTCACTAACCAGAATGCTACAGTGTAACCAAGAGAATTTGATTTGTCATGGTCAGAGACTTTAAGCTTGTGCAATCAGTCATGCTCAAAATTTCAGTATCCGATATATTTTACAATTTCTCATTGAATATTCACCTCAGTCATTTTTCATGAAAGAATTTCAAAACTTAACATTCTTGCTGTGAAATACCAATATTTCTGATGTAATAAGCAAATTGGTCAATACACTAGCACGATAAATCGAGACTTACATCTTTCTGGTGATTCTAGGACTAATCATGTTCTTTTTTTTGATCGTTCAAAATACATCATTTGCTTTACGATGCAGCCGTCTCTTGTTAACCTACTAGCGAGTTACACCAACGCACTGACCTTGAACCTTCCACCAGAACAGTTGGTCCAGTATCTGAATAAAAAAAAAAACCTGTCTGCCGAATTGAACGAACGCCTTCTTCATTGCTTCAAGAAAACGAAATTTTTTGTAATTTTTGTATGTAAAAGAAGTGCTAATAAATCATATATATATATATATATATATATGCAAAGCTCTTCGAAAGAATTGAGCACTCTGGTAGCCGATAGGGTATAAAAAATGTAAACAAATGGCTGCTGCTGCTAAAGTAAATACCTTAAAAATTCCCTGAGCCAACGTGGTCCGCTTGGGGGCCTAGAGGTCTGAGACTTAATCTAACGTAAAGTTGGACGGGTTTCGATCCCGGCTTCGAGCGTCTTGCGTGACTAGCCACACTGAAGAGTTCTGATAGAACGAAACAGTCTGTCTGTGGATGACAATATACGCTCCCCCATGGGAGTTGAGCACTCTGGCGAAGGAATTGTCGGCCGCCGCTAGCGTAATGCAAAGCTCTTCGAAAGAATTGAGCACTCTGGTAGCCGATAGGGTATAAAAAATGTAAACAAACGGCTGCTACTGCTGTTGCTAAATAAATACCTTTAAAAAAATTCCCTTAGCCAACGTGGTCCGCTTGGTGGCCGAGATGTCTGAAACTTAGTCTAACATAAAGTTGGACGGGTTTCGAACCCGGCTTCGAGCGTCCTGCGTGTCTAGCCACACTGAAGAGTTCTGATAGAACAAAACAGTCTGTTTGTGGATGACAATATTTATATATATATATATATATAAACAATCAGTTTGTCGGGAAACTGTGTGAAGTAAAAGATAATATTGCCGGTGAATTCTTCAATATTTATATCTATTTCCATCGAATACTGAGACTTCTTTTAGTTAATGCTACTGTTCAGTTTTGTTTTCCAAAAGATTAGGGGCTTTACCACTTGATTTCACACAATATATAAATTAAAATAGATACATATGTTATAGTATAAATACATTAAACTGCACTAAATATTTGTATTTTCCTTATTGAAAAGAATGTACGACACTTTGCTATTTAAAAAAGTTTATGTTTTGAACTAGGTTTTTTTTAACAATTAATATTATAACGGAAAATGTTACTGCTTGTTTCATGTCTTTGTTTTTCATTTTTCTTTCCCATTTCTTTATCCTTGTTATGTTTGCGCAAGAAATCAGGAAAACCGTTCAACAAAATCGTTCTGCTTTACTCCCGATGATTAGATTCATTTCCTTTTTGATTGATTTAAGACGGATTATTATTTCCTGATGAATTTTAACAATAAGGTCAACGCTTTGCTCATATTGTTCAAATAAATAGACAACGATGTAACTTACTCAGCCTTAATCAAATTTTTATGCAAGGTTTAAGTAGAAACATTCAAAATGCGTTCCTTTATTTGATTGAAAACTTGATGTTTATTCAAAACCCATGTCTCTTTATTCAAAACTTGTAATTCTAGACAAAATATGGGTGTCTTTTTACGAATTATATATCTTAATTTTCAAAATAACGTGAATCAAGATTTCAGTGATTTTGTGAATAATTCAATCGAAATCTATATCCCTTTATTCAAATCTTTATCGCTTTATCTAAAACATATATCTTCAAAACCACTATGCCTTTATTCAAATATATGTATATATATATTGAAAACTTATATCCTTATACTCAAAACTGATTTGCCTTTATTCAAACCAGTAACTATTTATTCAAAATTTATTTTCTTATCTTCAAACCGACATATATTTATTAAAACTAATATCATTGATACACAAATTTTGTTTTTATGTTTCCGAACTAAGTACATTAAATCAAAATGTCTATGATTTTATTAAAATAATTAGTCAAAAATATAGGATTCTTTGGAAAAAGAATTTTAAGTTAGAGGAGGTGATGAAAAACATTCTTCGTTATCATTTCTCGCAGTTTCACTGTATGTGTGCAAAATCTTGACGGATATCGTTGTATGTACCAAAGAATTTATGGACTCAGTTTTGAATTGGTTTTTGAGGGAGAAATATAGTTGACCAAATAGATAAATAAAATAACCTCGTCAACTATTGAAAAAAAGAAAGAAGATAGACCGAGATGCAGTGGGAAAAAAAGCAGCGGACAGAGTAAAAGGTTTGGTTTGGTTTCTTTGTTTAATGGCATATCAACCTTTGTAGGTTATTTAATGCGAAAGCTATTCTCCTAGAAGAAGAGTAGTGATACTATTTAACCCATAGCAGAGAGGATAAGGGGGTTCATACCTTTCCCAAGGGTATTTGCCCGAAAGTGAATGTAATAGCGCGACTGGAGTACGAACTCGCGTACTACGATTACGCAATCCATTGCTTTAACCATTACACCATTGAAGATAAGAAAATAAATTTTGAATAAATAGTTACTGGTTTGAATAAAGGCAAATCAGTTTTGAGTATAAGGATATAAGTTTTCAATATATATATACATATATTTGAATAAAGGCATAGTGGTTTTGAAGATATAAGTTGTAAACTGGCTATATTATTCTTTTTTTTTTGTCTATTTTTTATAAAACATTTGCTGTGATGTTTATTTCATTTACTGAGGAAAATATTTTCATAAATTTTACAAATATAGAGTTGAATCTTCTAAAATATTTATTCGTCTGATGTCCTGAATATGACTAAAATGTCATGAGGATCCACTTTTTGAACGCCGGAAAGTGTAAAGTTACAACTTTGTTGCCATTACTCCAAGGTCCATCCTAAATTGGGTTGTAGTACTTGTTAGGGTCCCCTACACGGATCAAATCGATTTGTTGGATATGAGACTAAAATAATTTTGAACCACATTTCACTCTTAAAATATTGATATTGCAACCTATTTAAAATGACTGTGAAAATAAGTTTTTTTTACCGTGTATAATTGGAGATGGTCATCAATAACTGACTTTGGTATAACTTAACCCAACAAGAGCTGGAATGTGATAAAATCAAGCAAATATTTTCGTATAATTCACACACACACACACACACACATTTGGAGATTTTACTGCAGATTACGTAAGAAGTATCACCTTGGCTTAAAGGAAGTGTGTCCAGTTAACGGCTCCCATGAGATTTCATCTGATTGACGTATCCAGCCATAGAGAGATGAATATGATCACAAACATCCCACTTTCAAGTAGACTCCAGTACATAAGAATCCAACATAGTTCCCTTCTGCAACAGTCACCTCAACCTTTCATGACATTTACGACTCTCCTCAAAAGAGACACATCTTGTATTAAATACCTTTCTCCGCCCAGATCTTTTCAATTCTAACTCTTTTCAGTCCAGGATATCAATTTTCTGTCATTTAAGATTATTCTTGATTTTGAGTTCATCTGCGTAGAGTTGATGCTTGCCATATTGCAGTTCATTGTAAACTTTTGCGGATTCTTTGCTCTCTCTCTCTGTCTCTCTGTCTCTCTCTGTCTCTCTCTAAGTATGCAGTTCTTACTAAGTTTCATTTTCTGCTCAATGAATGTATCAGACTGAAAAAAAGGTTTATAATAAAAAAAAACAAAACAGAATTATGTTACAATATCATTTATTCAAAGGCTAAAAGCAACAAATTGATGAATTAAGACTTCGTTTAATTCTAACAATCTATTATTCAAGACATGAAACAATTATTAACAATATACAGTCCCCACTGTGTATACATTTTAGTTTTTGGGACTTACCGGCGCGCTGAAGAAGATATCAAGTATCTAAGTTTTGTCTTTCTGAGGGCTTTTAACGTCCCCATCTCACGGAACGTCTGGTGAAATCTCTCTGACTGGATTTTGGATTTTTTGCTCCAAAAACTTCTGGGCTCATCACGTGATTAGTATATCCAATCACAGAGAGCCTCTCTCTCACTCACTCCATACACAGGAATTACCATTTTACTAACCCAATACCGGCAATGCAGCAAACCACCACCATTAGCAATAAATTAAGTGAACATTTTTTTAAAGTCAAATTTTATTAGCAGGAAAGCAACTTATTTTATAAGCATTTCCTCTCTTAACTCAACGTATTTTCAAATTTGGTTTCGGGATGTATCAAAATACTTTGGTTGTTTACCCCTAACTCAATATATTTAAGATCATAGAACTCTAAATAAAAATGATTATTTATATCACTCTTTTTGAATTTCCAGACTAGATCGATCGTGTTTTTGTTAATTGATTAAGGAATTGATTTGAGTCGCTAGAGATCTGCGTATTGTAGATTCACATTTTCGTTCTCATTACTTCCACGTTCACCATGGGCTGAACTTGTAATACCTTTTAGGATGAAAACAATTAGTCTGTAATAATGAGTATCAAAAGTATACTATTCTATATAGAGTCATATCTGGAAAAAAAATTATTTATAAAAATATTCTGGAGATATATCCTCTCCTTTTAAACATCCTTTCTCCTATTTGTTACGGGATAAATTAATTTTAATTGTGACATGGGGGGGGGTTAATCTTTTCAAGTCACACTGTGGATGCTGTTGGAAATAGTTTGTTTTTTTTTACATAGAAACGTTTAAAAGAAAGCTTTTTCAGCATTGGATATTGTGAAATATTAATTTGAATCAAGGCATATGTAAGGGTTATCGAAATCTTTGGAAATGACTTAGGATAAGATGGCGTTATCTAAAATGACACGTGTTTTTACCACCCTTTCTGAAAAAGATAAGCAATATATTATATAAGCAGGGAGATTTTTGGAAGTTGAGTTAGTAGGGGCAGTTCAGTGCTAAGAGTCGGAGACTGTTGGTTGAGTTCAGAGATTCCAGCCCTTTGGGGCTGAAAGCATGGCAGGTGGAGAAAAGCGAAGACAGAATTTTGTTTCGTCTACAACGCATGAATTTAACTGCATTTCTGTAACACAAGTAAATCAATCAATCTTCCTCTCTCGTTTGGTATCTGACAAGAAAAAAACTCTAATGGAAATAATTTTTCGTATCAAAAGAAACAACTGGTCGGTCTTATATTTAAGAAATGTAGCACCTATTGATGTTCGAGAGGGTGCCGTATTGGTAAGGCTACGTTACACTATATATAAAAACTAATTACTTGAATTCACGAGGATCATCATTATCATCGTCGTGCTAATAGTAGGGATTTCCTTGATGCTGTCTCTCCATACGTCCCTATCCATATTTACCAACCCTCCGCTCGGGCAGGATATGCCAAGAGGTCAATTTTTCAGCGACGTTTAACAGGTATGAATTCAGAGTTTTCCTTCTCCTAGACTAGTTGCCTCACCAAGGCTGAAGAGCCCAGTTTACTCAACTATTTACCCATAGCTGGAGGGAGAATAATAATCCATACGTCCCTATCATCCATCGTTCTCGTCAGGTCTTTCAACTGAATAATACTGCATATTGACTATTAATATAAGATAGGAATAGTTAAAACAATGTTATTTTTGTATTACATACGAATAATTGATGTCATATAACTGTGTGCAAAAAAAAGAATATTTAAGAACGATGCAGACATATCCAATACACCAATTTTTGCGTAGGGAAACTTACACCACAGCAGCGGATTCAGTAATCGTATTTTAATCCCCGTCGACCCCAGCTTAATATAAGAGTCACAACTATTTCTGTTTTTTACCATGGATAGAATTCTTTGAAGGGATTCTTATAGCGTTCTTAGTTAAGAAATTTTACTTGCATACTGTGTTATTCAAAAACACTTTTGGCTGAGTTGTCTGTACTATTTTCGACCTTTCTTTAAGCTCATTTTGTTAACAAGCGACATCACCTCAACTACGATTAAGCGCGCTTTTTTACTCTGTTGATTAAAATTATACCTTACCTTCTTGCATCGATAAAAATGATCTGTCTGTAACTGAAAATCCTAAAGCAACCAACTCTTTTGTTGATTCTACAGACTCTACTCGCAACGATGTATTATTTTATTGGGAAGAAAACATTTTCCACTTCTTCTTTTCCTCCTTTTATCCACCTTATTCTTTTAGATATATTCAGATTAACACTATATTTGTCGCTAAAATTATAAATATTGCCGGAGTTAGAGTTATTTTTCAATATCTTCCTCTGGTTGTATTTTTCTTCGTGCTGCTGCTATTCTTGCTTGTTTTTATTCTCTTATTTAAATATGTTATTGTTGGCTTCTTGTATTTTATATTAAGAAAGGAAATATTATGCAGGAAAAAAAGATAACCTCTCTTTACTGGTTGGACACGTTTCAAGACTGGTTCGGAAGCCATGTCCCAAGTCAAAATAAAACCATAAAAATGGCGTCAATTGTATCACAATATAAAGACGAGCTTTTATTTTTTTCCTCTTCGTTATTTCTTTTATGTTACCAATCTTTACATCGATATGTCTCACATAATTTTTCTATATTTTTACCTTTTTGTTCCATGTTTCCAAATAATTCATGTTTTAGTGATATTTTTAATGTATTTATTGGTAGTTTTTTTCTACTGTTTCCAGACATGCTTAATTTCGGAAGAGAGTTACCTCCCCCTTGGTGAAGTCGCTCATGTTCGTGTGTATTTGCTTCAATAGAGGATTACACAATAAAGAGCAAAACACAATAATACAATAAACATTGGCGGTTAAAGACGAGAAAGAAATAAGTGCAAATGTAGCTACTAAATAATATACAAAATACTCAATGATTTTTTTAAAAAATTCTTTCGAATTCATCGTGAATTCTATTTTCTCTATCTTTTAACCGTCCATCCATTTACATTATTATTGCTAGATGAAAATCTGTCCTTATAAACGGAGTTTTTATGTTAATAACACAAAATTATATTTTTTCTTTGGACTTATTAATAAACGATTTTGACAGTTTAACTTTTGTTGATGGACTTTGCTTATAAAAAGAAATATAATAACAACTACACTTATCTTAAGCCCTGATTTTAAGGAGAGGATGAGAAAGCTGTTATTTGATTTATGGAGCAATGATTTTTAACTTTATATCTTTTAAGTTGGTTAACCAAAAAGATCTAGACATAAAATAACAATATTTGGGTCTAGTTCAGTATGAACTGCATTTTTTAAAAATTACACAGTGAGCGGGAATCGAGCCACGGAGACGAAGGTTCACCGAGTTCTCGCAGAAAGAGAGCCAGACTTCATCCGGCGTGTAGAGCAGTCATATAAAGAGAAATGACATAACTCAGTTTGACGTGTCTTGCGTGTAGTAATTTACAAAGCTTTTTGCTTAGATGTGGCACAATGCCAGATGAATGGGGCACCCAATGATAATTGAACTCACTCATGAAGGTTTGCTAGTCTAGCTTGCTAACCATTACACCACTTGCGTGTAGAGTGCCGGCTTTATTTCCAAAATGATATTAAAAAAAATACAATTTTGGGGAGCAAAAAGCCCAAAGCTTTTTGTGGAGAAGGAGAAGGGGAGCTGTCTTGCTTAACTATGAACCTAAAGGGTCCCTAGCTAGCCACATTGGCAGACCTATTCATACAATACAATAAGTCTTTCATTCTTTACCAGGAACGCAACAAACAACAAAATACCACATTTACTCGATCGGAAAAGGCCAACTTGAAACCCACAGATTGAAAATGCATGATTTTATTTACTAAGCATGATATATAAAAGATTGATAACAGTGATAGGGATGGGAGGAAAAAAACATGAAAAAAGAAGAATAAAACAAAAGAAAAACCCATTTGGTTACCCTCCCATCTCCCCGTCTATATAATGGAGGCCAACTTTTTCCCGGATTTCCGGTGGGACCGAAAACAAGCCGAACCTTCTCTGATGTGGGAGGGAACTAAACTAATGGGATAAAAAAAAACGCAGAGTACGGCGCAATGCGGTAAGTTTTGTGAGGGTTACAGTGATGAGAATATAATAATGCGATTCCAAAATTGGCGAACTCGCTCGTAATAGTATAAGGCGAACTCAGCCGTTTCTTCTAAGCCACTGCCACCACGAGGACAATCGGGCATGTTTCCCAGGCCCGCTTTGTAATTCAAGCCGAAAAGGCGCAACGCGTTCCGTGCAAACGGCCAGGTGAACGAAAACTCGAAGCCGAACCTAGCGCCCAATTCCAATGCGAGCGATCTTCCTCCATAGATCAGCTGATCCGATCCACGAGAGGATCTGAAGCAGAGCCCATCACTAGATCTAGATAAAGTTCCTTTGGAGATAGATAAAGGTCACTGGATCCAGGAAGGTTGCAAAGGAACTTACGGCATTCGCGGACAAACGCTGCTTCACCCCTCAGCTTAGGTCGACCTTCAGCCTTGGGGCCTAACTTAAGGCGAGGAAAAGTCTCGCTCGGCTTTCGCCTCTACCTCGTGACCTTCGATTAGCACCGGTCCAAGTAAGCCAGTTTTTCAGCGAACCAGTGGTTCTCCAGATCAGGCATACCAAGTTCCCCCATTACGTGGACGTCGACAACAGAGCTGTTTACGGACTATCGGCCTTCGACCTCTCCAAATTACTTTGGAGAGGGATCTTTGCAGCACCAGTCGATAACTCTTAGGCAGAGGAAGTACAGACGGTAAATAGTCAAAGGAAGATGTACACGGCGCACACCTTCAACCTGACTTTTAAGGACAAGCACTTCGAAGCCAGGTACCCATCTGGGCATCTATCTTAGGCTGTACTTCCAAAAAAATTCACTCCAGTTGTAGGCTGGGCCCGAATCACGTCCCGAGGATGCGGACATATCTGTCGCTCCAGCGGAAAGGTTTTAACAGGAGAACGCCAACCGTCTAGGCACCTAACCGCAGACCTTTACTCTTATCAAAATGGATCTTGGCCCCTGCTATCTGCTCGTACCTTGAAACTTCTTCACAGCCTTTATGTCAAAGCGGTGTGACACAAAGACGGTGACATCATCGACGTACGTGGATACTTTTGCCGTAGGAAGACCAGCAAAATGGACCTTGCAGAAACAGACTTACATTCCTATCTCTAAGCCTACGAAGCAGAGGCTTCAAAGCGAGGACATAGCGAAGAAGAGACATGGGGTAACCCTGCCGGACCGACCGCTCGATCGCCAAAGCCTCCGAAACCTTCTCTTCGACCTGCACCACTGCCTGTGGGTTGTAGTACATATTGCTAATCCATTTGCGGAACTCCTGTTTGAATCAAATGATCTCCAAAACAGACGCTAGAAACCATATCGGAGGCCTTGAACTGATCCAAATTGATCAGCGCGGCTTCGGTGCCGTCTTCTAACCCCTCTAGGATCTCGCGAACCAAATGCAAGTTGACCTCTACTCAAGTCCGATCAAATCACTAAATGCAAGCTGCAAAGGGCTCGTTAAGTTCTGGACCAAAACATTTAACTCTGTGGTAAGCAGAGTTATGGGCCTATAGTCATCTAAGTCCTCCCAAAAATGGCTGACATTTTTCTTCATCAATGTGATCATGCCCTAGGTAACGCTACCAGGAATTGCTCCCTGGGCGAGCCAATGGCTAAACATATCCATCAGAATAGACACAAACTTATGCGGCAGCCTCAAGTACATTTCGTTGGGTAAACCATCTAGTCCTGGTGATTTATTGAGGCTGACCTGCTTCAACGCATCACGGACTTTGCATTCAGTAACCAAACCTTCGCAGCTAACCTCTTCAGCTTCCCGAAGGTGGGAAGTCAGCTAAATTGCTCCAAAACTCCTGAACCGAGAGTCAAAAAAGTGATCAAATCGATCACGGATGTGCGCCCAAAAGGCCTCACGTAACTTATGATTAGACCGAAGCACGTGCCCGTCCGGGGACTTGACCCAACCGATATTCCAAAAGCAGAACTTTAGTACTTCTTCTTCACCGCAAACGTGTTGCGTTTCATGGCTTCATTTGGAACTCTACGTATCCCTGGTAACGCTCGCAAGCCTCACGCTCAATGTCCCTTTAGCTAATTATACGCCAAGGGAATCCTCGCTTCTACCGCTCAGGGAAACCTTTTCCTCCAAAGATTTTGCCAACTTGGAGCAATCTAGATTGATCTGGAAGCCGTCTTTGATGACAAAACCTCTAATCCTATTTTTGAGAGATCCAAACCACCTATCCGCTGTAACCACCCTCACTAACGCCAGCTGAATAAGGGAGTTTAGCCGGTCCCAGAAGTTCCGTATCTCCAATAGGGAGGTAGTGAACTTCCTGTAGCTGGCTAGACTAGGTCTATTAGCAAGCCGTAGACTGACAAGTCTACGGTTAGTCTGCTCTTCATAGTAGAACGTAGGACGCGTAACAAAATCAGTGTCAGATTTTCTAACTAAGACTCTTTCCGGGTAAGTTCTGGGATGGACAGAGGGCAAACTATCTCTCCCCGTCCACACCTTTCTCTTTGTTTGATGAAGACAAAATCTGTCGACCAAGTCACGATGAGCCATAAAAACAATCAGGCTACTTTCACACCTTACCAACCCTCTAGCTCCCCTTCAGACCCTATCTATCGTGGTGGGATCAAGGATCACATTTCAATCACCCATTAAAACTATCCGTTTCGGATCAACGGCGCTAACCCCCCCAAAAAAGGAAACCCTCTCTAGCGATATTGGGCGCATAAACTGCGACTACACAGAACTTAAAACTTTTAGCGGAAACATCGACCACAAACAGCCGGCCCCCGTCTTCTGCAAGAAGAAGATTTACATCAGTATTAAGGCTGCATCCACTTGGCTAAGAGAACTCAACGTTCTATGGCTGCTGTATGCAGAAAGGATGACATAGCCATACGCCAGCACCCGGCAGTCCGCAGCACAAGTAAAGTGAGTCTCTTGCACTTTAGCAACATGTGCTCTGAGGTTCGAGAGTTCACCAAGCAAGCACGTATACTTACCTGGATCCCTCAGTCCCCTAGCATTCAAAGCGGCAAGGTTTAGAGCATCAAACCCACTTACCTTACACATTGTTGACTACGGTTCGGAAACCCTCGAGGGTAAGAATGTCGACAGCATGTCTCAGGGAGCCGGTGCCGAGCACAGTAGTTACTCGGCCATCTCTGGACACACCTCCGACATCTAATGGGTACTTCAACTTTAGGGGCCTTGTAAAAAGATTGGTGACCTGACCTGAAGAAAATGATAATGCTTTCTTGAAGGAGTTGTGCTCCATTCCCGCCAACCGTATGTTTGCTCGGCTGGCTTTTTCAAAAAGTCACCACCCATCATTCGTGCGACTCCCAGCTGAGCAAACAAAAGTGGTCGCCATATATGCACCCCTGAACAAATACGGGTTAGAAATTTTCTTGTCAACTTTTCTTCTTTTTTTTAATCCAAGATTAGTTTAAGGGCACTGCAGAGTTGAAAAACCGCTGGAAGTTTTCAGCTTCTGCAGAGCACAAAGTCAGACTTAAAAGTTCTTGCAAGTTCACTTCAGCAGAAATTGGTTTAGTCCTGTGGGGATCTTTGGTCTCTTGGGGGTGTGTGAGTTCTGGGGAGAGTCTTTTTAACGCTCTGAATTTTTTGTTGTAACCATAAACTTTGACGTCTTTGTCTTATGCGAAAACAGAAAGATCAATGAATTAAGGACTACCTTTACTGCCGGCATTATTCTGTAAAAAAAGGGGGCTCTCTATTTCAAGTTCTTATCTATCTATCTATCTCTCTAAGTCTGTTCATATATTTCTCTCTGTTTACTTATATTTAACAACCCCACCGCTCGGGCAGGATATGTCACAAGGTCAATTTTTAAGCGGAGTTTAACTGGTTTCAATTCAGAGTTTTCCTTCTGCTAGACTAGTTGCCCCACCAAGGCTGAAGAACCTAGTCTGCCCTACTATTTACCCATAGCTGGAGGGAGAATAATTGGATTCATAACTTTTCCAAAGGTATTTGTGCTATGTGAAATGCAATCAGTCTCGTCCATGATTCGAACTCGTGTCACCGTGTCCATTTCCTACGACGATAACCATTACACCAGGGGCACCTCTCTGTTTACTTTCTCTATCATGGTTTAGTTGTATCTACCAACATCTCTGTAAACTCCAATATCTGTTTTTATCCGGGAGCAACTTATTTAATTCAAATTTTATTTCTTGTTTTAGGACTATGCATTTATCTTCAGCCAAACTTCATTTAATTAGTGGCACTTTTCCAAAATATGTTTTATTTTATATTCTTTTTCATTCTCTTTATTTCTCTCTGCTTTGTATGTCTGTCAAACATTCCCTATTACAAACCCACACACACACGCACGCGCACGCGCACGCACTCGTGCACACACCCACACACAGAAAACACACATACACACGAAATATATATATATATATATATATAACTCTAAATTTTCTGTTTTGTTCAGTAGCTTACAGAATGTATCACACTTAACATATATATATATATATATATATATATATATATGTGTGTGTGTGTGTGTGTTTGGAATTAGACGGAAATTCAAACCTGGTTAAGCTGTCATAATAAATTTATTTCAGTGGAGAATATTATTTTACTCTTCGTCTCATCAGATGACTTTTTACTTGTTTCACTGGAGATTGCGGAACAGCATATGTGGAATTACAGTTCATGTGTACGATGAAAAAGAACAAAAAATTAAATTCTCAGGCGAGGGCAGAGGGGCTCAGAATAATTGGTGTTAAAAACATTAAGAAACAGGAGCAGGGCGTCTCTATAGGTCCACCCATCCCAATTTGAGCACATACGCTGACTGGATATATATATATATATATATATATATATATGTGTGTGTGTGTGTGTGTGTATGTATGGGTATAAATATGTGTATAGATGCCCGTGGTGAAATGATTATCCACATTAGAAATGGACGATGCAAAACCTGGAAGGAGCCCTTTCCATTTCACATCATCCCATTCATCTTGGGAAAGGCAAGATTCTAACTCTTCTCCTTCCAACAATAAATTGTAGGGTAGACTTAGTTCTATGACCTTTGTATAGTAACCCGTCTGGGAGAAGGAAGACACTTAATTCCAACTGACATAATGTCCCATTCTTCTCCAGCTGATGTTGTTTACTTTACATATAAGTTGGCGACCATAGTCGAGGGGGACCCGAAGGCTCCCTTTTCGATAGCTTACTACACCAAGGTGTAGGGGAGGGCGCGACTCCTTTCCCTGGATTGCTCCACTTTACCTTTGATCCGTACCTTATAATGCTGAGTGTTAAGCAGGGAGGCATCAAGTACCATTTTTTGAGTCTTTGGTATGACTCGACCGGGGATTGAACCCAGGTCTCCCGGGCCATTGGCGAACACTCTACCCGCTAGGCCAATGTCCGTTTACTTTACATATACATATGCAAAAACACAGGCGGACTCTGTTGTTTCAGATAGGAACGGTTTATCAATTTCTTGACTTCGACCCATAGCGACACGAGGAAAGAGACACAATTCTTACTATGCTAACCCCATCCAACGCTCGGCGCATCTTGCGATGTTTAAGATCTCTCTCGGTAGAGATCTGCAAAACTCCAACTACATCTTCAACGGCCCAAATCCAACTTTCTGCCTCAATGACAGAAACTCAACTCTCTGCCTCCATGGTCTCATCTCAACTCTCAACAGACTCTTTTTCAAAAGCTTCAAATCATCAGGACCATCTCTTCTGTGCATGATGTCATCCATAATCCAGCTCCATTTCCTGTCTAGGGGTTTGTTATGACAATGTTGATTGTCATATCCTTTGCGTGCAAACGTAAACTGCACCAGTTTACTATACACCTGGGCTCTTAACACGAATAGTTCAAAGCCCAACCAAACTGAATGATAAAATATAATTAACGAAAAACTATTAATATAAAAAAAATCATTCCTTAATTATATAACACTGAGACGTCGGAAAATAAAGATAGATTGATAGATATATAGATATATATTGCTGTAACTCATTCACATAATAATTAAAATTTGTCACCACTTACAAATCGATTCTAATTTCTATGATTAGTTACTTTGTCCTCGTGGTGTAATGGTTAAAACGATGGACTGCGGAGTCGGTGTACGCGAGTTCGTACTCC
>CAUZXS010003253.1:295000-342500 GCA_963585895.1 Sepioteuthis lessoniana | reverse complement strand
TAGCACGGATATCCCTGACCCTCTGTCGCCACTTATCCCTATCGTTCATCGGCTCTGGCAAGTCTTCTGGACAACACCCCGTATCCTCACAGAGTTGCTGAATGTATGTTCGTGCTGGTCGTCCTGCTTTTGCACGGCCATGTGTGGGGGTCCATAAGAGTAAATCATTCATGAGTTCGTCCCTGCTTCTCCAGCAGTGTCCCGCATGTCTGGTTCGTGTAATAGTTTTCGTGATAGGAGACAGGTGGCCGTACAGTTGGTGTCTTGTGGGGTGTTGCCGCTAGGACTTGTTTAAGATTGCTTTCAGCATTCTTGTGTAATTGCCGTCTAGCTTCTTCTCCAGCCGTTTTGTTAGAGTCCATGTAGTGCAGCCATATAACAGTATCGATGTGACCGCAGCCTAGTAGAAACTGCGTTTCATTTTATCGGTTAGTTCTGATTTCCATACAATCGATAGCCTATTGATAGCTGTCCATGCTTTCGTTAACCTCGTGTCGATGTCCTTTTCGGTTGATGCGACGCTGCTTCCTAGGTAAGTGAATTTGTCTACTAGTTTAAGAGGGGTTCCGTCTAGAGTGGAGATGTCACCCGTTTGATTATAGCACATATATTCCGTTTTGTGTGCATTGACAGAGAGGCCTCTACCTGGGGCTGCTCGTTCCAAACTATGCAGTAGTGTTTCAGCTTGGTCGGGTGTATTTACCAGTATCACTATGTCATCGGCGTAGTCGGCGTCGGTAATTGTTTTTGCGCGGTACCCTCTGCTTCTTTTATTATTGTTAAATGTAAGTGTATATGTATGATATTCTGTCTTGGTTAGTTTTATATAATTTTCCCGTGAAATTTGCTAATATCTTTTAATTGCAGCATCATAATATTTTGTTGTGAATTGTGCGATTGATTGCGTTAGGAATCAAAAAAAAAATGCAGCAGGTTTACGAAAATGTAAATAAAAAACATTCTTATTGATGACTCCAAGATTCAATCTATCTTACTCTAACCTGACATTATAAATCTCAGTCCGAGTTGACGTATACACATTAATAATTAATGTACTCAACTCTTAGCTGATTACGTAAAGAAAACACCCCCCCACATATATATGTATGTATATGTATATGCGTGTGAGTGTGTGTGTGCGTGTGTTCAAAATTATATAAAGCATTGTAAATCGAAAAAATATGGGTATATCGGAAATATAGGTAATGCCTTAGAAAACACGTTGTCACACACATATACATACACGTACACACTGAAACATGCATATACATATGTGTTCGTCTGATTATGTGTGTTTTTACATGTATATATATGTACATGTAAGCATACAGGCGAATACAATCACAAAAATACATATATATTGAAAAGGAAAAATTGATGCGTAGTTAGTGAACTAAGTATAAAAGTAAGTGTTAACTTACTTTAAAATGTTTTCATGACCAAAATAAAAATACACAATGACAACAAAATATTGTAAATTCAATTTATTAAAACATTATTTGACAACTGTATTTAATTACTCAAAGAAAAGAAGTTTACAAGATTAATTAATATTAGTCAAGCTAACGACCTTAGTCCAGGGCGACCCGAAAGCTTCTTTTTCAATAGCTACTACACCGAGGTGTAGAGCAGGCCGCTACTGCTTTCCCTGTATTATTCCACTTTACCCTTGATCCTTACCTTGTAATACTGAGTGTTAGGTAAGGTGGCATCAAGTACCATTTTTGAGTCTTTGGTATGCCTCAACCTGGGACTGAACCCCGGTCTCCAGGACCTTTGGTGAACACTCTGCTCATTAATTTAATTATCAGTAAACATAAATTTCATATTATTTCATTTTATATTCTTCTAATTGTTTTTGTATTCAAGACTTTAACAAGGGAAATTTAATGATTTCAAATCGTCTTATCTATTTATTGTTTTTTTTTTTTACTTCAGTGCTAGGGTTGGTAAAGTTTCATTGACTGTATTTCATTCGTGATTTATTGGCATTGCTATGGTCCAAAAGTTTCTTAAATTTCGTAATTTGTACATTAAAAATATTTTTCATCAAATAGGACATTAAAAGCACAACAATTTATGTCTCTATTCTGTGTGAAATATTTACAAAGAATATCAATTTTTCTAATTATCTTTTACAAAATAAACATTGGTTGCACGATGTGCAAACTATTTATTCATAGTATTCAAAATTAAATTGATTTTATCTGAGGGAAGAATCACATATGTTATAGAGCCTACCAGGTTTGAATATATTAAATCAAAATGAATTATCCTTCAAAGGATGCAGTAAAATTCAATAAAAAAACATTCCAAAATTTACAAAGAAAAAATCTCTTTTTGGTTTCATGAAAAAGTTCTGGTTATCATTCAAATATTTGAATAAATAAATAAATCCATTTATATACATAATATTAAAGTTTGTTTATTTTAGTGACCAATTCAAATAAAACAATTCAGAATTAATTATTTAATTTTGAATTAAACTGCATCAAAAGTGAACATTTTCGTTTATCAAAATTCGTTAATTACAGCCATTCTAAGGAGGACAATCACCTTGCCTTTTTTGGTACGTAAGTTTTTTGCTAATAACTTTCTACTTCTATTACAAATAGGCATAAGATTCAGCCTATTCGAACACAAGATATATATATATATATATATATATATATATATATATATATATATATATATATATATAGGGGTGAAATAAATATTCGTACATATGAGATTTTTAAAATTGTATTCTTTAAACACAGCCTGAACAAAGTTTTTATATACATTCACTGTATAAGGATATTTTCTACAAATATGTATTTATAAACTGAGGTTACAAATAATTTTCCAGAATTCATTGCTATTTATTCATTTTCATGAGTGAAAAAAGTAATCTTACAGTACAAAAGTGTTGCAGTGTTTTTCTAGATTGTTCCAATAATACTATCAGTATCCATAGTTAGCCTTGTAGAATGTTCCAATTATGTTATCAGTAATTATAGTTAGTCTTAAAATCCTAACCGTAACTTTCTGCAGTTGTTTGTCGTACGAAAAGGTTCTGATCGTTGCAAGAGGTAAAGAATTGAGTAATTTTCCAAATGAACAGATTGTTAAGCTTGGAAAGATGGAGAAAGTTATAGAAATATCTCAAGCAACTTGGACATTCCTTTTTCTACGATAAGTTGCAAGGTTTAAAAGACATAACTCAGTTGAAAACTAAAAGAAAAAAAAAAAGACAAGAACACCAAGGAAGATTTCTCCTTGATTATCAAGAAAATTAGGACGCCTGATTAACCAAAACCCAATGTTTACGCGTGAAGAGTTGAAGGAAGATTTGCGATCATCAGGACGTAGCGTTACCAAATAAACAATGAGTAATCCAATGCTGAGGAATGTTCTAAAGTCACGAACAAAAAACAAAAAAAACTCATCTCCTATTGAAACGATATAGACATACAAGGTTGAGATTAGTAAGACAGCATAAGGAAAAGGAAAATTCGTTTTGGGAAAGGGTATTATGGACAGATGAAACTAAAATTGAGTTGTTTGGTCATTATTATTGAAATCCTGTGTGGAGGAAAGATGGCGAAGCCGATTAACCGATGAACACGGTACCAACTCTCTAATTTGACGGTGGGATTATAATGATTTGGGGATGTTTTTTCAGCGAAAAATATGGGCAAAATATTAGTAATAGACGGTAAAGTGAATGCCCAAAGTTTAAACAGATCTGGTTAGAAAATGTCATGACTTCTGTTGAGAGTCTTGAGCTACCTTCTGATTACATTTTCCAACAGGATAATGATCCCAAGCGTACAGCTAAATCTACAAAGAAGAGGTAGTCTGAAAATAATGTTAATGTTTTGCAATGACCAAGAAAGTCCTGGGATTTGAATCCAACTGAGAACTTCTGGCGATTTTTAAAAATTCAAATCCGAAAAACAAAACCAGTAAACATCAATAATCTGAATACAATATGCCAGGAATAATAGTATAAAAAACCTACTGATTATTGCAAGGAATTAATTGAGAACGACAGGAAGAGATTAGTGGCTGTTAAAGTGAATAAAGGGTCTTCTAAAAGTATTAAATGAAGATAATGCGTTATTTTTTGACTGTACAATTACTTCTTTCAGTCACGAAAATGAATTAATGGCATTAATTTCTGTAAAATTAATTGTAACCTAAGTTTATGTTCACATATATGTGGAAAATATCGTTATACAGTAAATGTATATAAAAATTTAATTCAGGCTATATTCAAAAGAAAAAAAAGAATAATGTAACATTTTTTTCACCCAATTATACATATATATATATATCATCATCATCATGTCGAACCGCCTGCGCGGATATCCCTGACCGTCTCTCGCCATCTCTCCCTATCATTCATCGCCTCCGGCAGGTCTTCAAGGTTACATCCCGTGTCCTCACATAGCTGCTGTATGTAAGTTCGTGCTGGTCGTCCCACTCTTGCACATCCATGAGTGGGGGTCCACAGGAGTACATCGCTTATGAGCTCGTCCTTGCTTCTCCAGCAGTGTCCTGCGTGTCTGGTTCGTCGAACTTGTATAGTTTTTGTGATGGGGGACAAG
The DNA here is from genome assembly GCA_963585895.1 of Sepioteuthis lessoniana. Taxonomy (NCBI): domain Eukaryota; kingdom Metazoa; phylum Mollusca; class Cephalopoda; order Myopsida; family Loliginidae; genus Sepioteuthis; species Sepioteuthis lessoniana. Next base: position 337,908 of record CAUZXS010003253.1, on the reverse strand, counting down.
TGTCCGTATAGTTGGAGTCTCGTGGGGTGTTGTCGCCAGGACTTGTTTAATATATATATATATATATATATATATATATATATATATAATTGACAGTATTTCTTAGAAATAAGAAATCAGACCGTCAACGTATACAAATCAATGTTTATTCAAAAACTCGACCAATGAAAAGGCTAGGAAGTTTCAAAATTAACAAAACAAACTTTGAAACTTTCTTGCTTATGACTGCTTACCAATGAAAAAATGTTTGGAATTTAAAACACGTGGAAGCATTTTTATATTAGATTTTAGTGTGTTCAACTGTGAATTCTTATTTTTGCTTGTTTATAATATATTTTTGAAATAATAATCTCTTTGCATTTTCTGAATTGATTATATTTTTTCAAATAGATCTTGAAAGGCCGAGCGGTCTGATACTAAATCTAACATAAATTTGGACGGGTTTCGATCCCGGTTTCAAGCGTCCTACGTGTTTAGCCATACTGAAGAGTTCTGATAGAACGAAACAGTCTGTCTGTGGTTGACAGTATATATATATATATATATATATATATATATGCTTTTATTCTGTAAAAACATCAACCATAATTTCTGTAGTAAACTATACAAGACACAGGCGATGAACGTTACATAAAAGATCCATCTATTGTTAGTAAGGTCGATAGATAGATGGATATTTTTCTTACATTAGTACATATCAACCACTTATTTCTTCGTAAGAAAAAATTAAATCAATATACTATACAGAAAGTATCTGTTCAACATAGATAGATAGATTGATTGATAGATATGAAAATGCAAAATTCTGATTGACCAGAAAATTTTATCAAATATATATATATATATATATATATTGGATATTGAATACGGGGTTCGTCATAACAAGTTCGCGGTGTGCTCAATTATCAAGTGGAACTCACACACACACACACACACACACACACATATATATATATATATATATATATATATATATATAAACACCAATAATCGTTTGAAATGAGCACAGCGAGGCTGATTTTAAAGCCTGAACGAGGCTGTTTACATTTCATATTCCCTAATACTCTCATAATTCTCCCTCTATCTATAGTTAAATAGTAAAACAGGCTGGGGGATTAACTTTGGTATGGTAACCAGTTTAATAAAAAGAAAAACTCCCAATTCAGATCATTTAATATCCGCTTAAAACTGATAATGTATCTTATTCTGCTGCACATATGGGGTATTTATATTGTCATCCACAGACAGATATATTTCGTTCAATCAGAACTCATCAGTGTGGCTAGACAGGGTAGATTCCCGAAACTGAAATCGAAACCCGGTTGACTCAATCCAAGATTCTACCACTCAGCCACGAGGAAACTAGTGCAAGCGAAGGAAATTTAATCAGTTATGAATCACAACTGTTATTGCTTACATACATCTGCTTAACGGCTACCGAGAGCTCGATTCACATGAAGAGCCTTGCATATACGGTAATGGCAACACATTTACTTCATTCGCTAGAGATCTCAACCCTACAGGTGTAGGGGAGCATATATATATATATATATATATAATTTCTTAATAGATTTTTGATATCTGGTATTTCTCATATATATATATATATATATATATATATATATGTATTAGAAATTGCCCCATAAAAGATACTGACACTCACAATGAGTTTTTGTAGCAAATACTGCTTTGTAAATCCAGTTTCATCTTTAGAATGTTCGATAGTTTCTCTTGTTTGTCTGGTCTTGATCATTTAGTGTTGAAATACCTGTAGTTTGTAATGAATCATAATCATCCTTTTCGGAAATATTATCCAGTCTGATTTGAAATACATATTTTCTGATAATGCTCCAACTTTTCTGGATATCTGTATGCTGTGGATGTAACTAGCGCCATCATGCCCGTTTTTCTTATTTTAATTTCCTTTTTTTTTTTTTCGGATAATATCTCCCAAGGCATTTACACAAAGAAATTGCCGCTTGAAATATTTTGAACGAATTAGAGCTGTTTTTCTTTTTTTTTTTTTTTTGTACTTTGCAGTGATTTCCTAAAATATGTTGGAAAATTGTATTGCACTACCGAAACAGAAATATCTTTTCTTAATTAAAACACACAAAACACCATCTTAATAGCAATAACCTTTTCGTCAGCTAATGATCCACATCGCATGAAACTTAAAATGGACTGTGTGCTCATAATTTGATATTTTTCCAAGTTGTATACCTGCTCCACTCTAGTAGCGTCGAACACTTTTTCTTGCAAACATTTCCTATTTGCATTGATATTTTATTATAGAAAATCCAATGACACTTTACCAAATCCCTGTTACCTTTTATATTTCCTAACTAAACTCATTTAAATTGTACAACTAGAGTTTGCTCCTAATACAAAGTTATAAATGTTATAATTGATCAAATTTTGGCAGAATTGGGGGATCGTTTTTTTTTTTTAAAATGATACAACTAAATAGAGGACTCTTAGAAAATCAGATAAATTTTACCTTAAGCCTCATGAAAAAAAATATTGTTCGACGTCATTAACTCGCCAAATCGAAATCGATATCATGGGAAACTTTTACGCACTTATTTCAAGCGATTCTGTTTAAATTCAATTTTGACCCCTGAAGACAAATACTTCAACAGTTAAGTTGCGATTAGTAGAGATGAGCATTATTTCAGTTTCTTAAAATCATTGTATAGTCACAATAGAACTATACAAATATACAGATGCAGGGAAATACGAAACACTGGAGACTCTCCGTTGTTCAGATACGGAACGTTTATTAACTTCTTGACTTTAGTTTTTTGACACGAGGAGAGAGAGAAACACAATTCTTACTATGCTGACTGCGCATTCCATAGCCTCCAAGATCTCAGTCGATAGAGATCTGCAGAACTCCATGGTCAGACTTCAGCTTCAACTGTCTGGCACAAACATCGTCCACAGTCAACCCCCAGCTGGACTGGCCCGGCGCTGAGTCGAATCTCAACTAACGTCTTTTTCAAAATCACCAAATTCTCAGCCCATCGCTTCCGGCCAAGACGTCATTCACACCCCAGTCAAATTTCCTATCTGGGGTTTTTATTATCACATTTGTCATTGCCATATCCTCTGCGCACGAGCGTGTACTGTACTCAATGTGCATGCACCTGCACTAAGAGCCGAATAGTTCAAAGCCCAACCAAACCGAATGATAGAATATAATTAACGGTTAAAATGATTAATATGAAAAGAATCATTCCGTAATTATATAAAAAAATGCTGTAGAATTTGTTTGCGTAGGAAAAAATAGTAACCACTGAGGTAAGGAAAGCCATTAAATTGCTGTTACATCACAAAGAAGTGGGATATGCATCTATGATGTGGGGGAAGAATAATTTTAGCACATCAGAAAAAATGTTGATTAATCGCCCTAAACTGACAGCCAAAATCTCATTGCTAAATTGTTAATCGATTGAAGGGATCTTGAGTCTAGATTTCCCCCTAAACAAGATTGCTTAGATTATCTATACGGGATGCCACCGAAAAAATAGTCGTTTGAACTTGAAATACAAAGAATGGTATGATGACTTTCCAATAAGTTTATCTTCTTAGTATACGTTTTATTTTATATCACGGAATTAAAGATTTAGTGTCTTGTACACTGACTTTGCGCGTGGATTGAACGAAAATTCTAGCCTCGTTCACGTTCGGTGTAATTACGTGTCGTACTGTCAGTTCAAGTCGCACATCATTGAATCAACGCTTTACGAGGAAAATGGTTGGTGATAAATCAATATTAATCTGCTAATTTTCAATCAGGTTCGACAATTTGAAAATAAAAGCAAAAGAAAATTGAAAAAGAAAGTAAAAGATCAAATAAATAAAACGAAAAAAAAAATACAGATAAAATCAACTGTAATACAAAATCTTAAAAATCGTTACTTTCTAACAGGACTTATTTTGAATTAATTTTTTGACAAAAGTATTCTTATCGTAACTCAACTCTTTTACTCGTTACGTAGCAATCTCTTATTCCCAAAAAGCAAATCTGAAGCCGTAATGTAATTCAAGATGATCCTATTTAACACAATGCCAGTTCAAGTTTTCTAGCACTCTCTATTGAACAGTATAATTGGTGATATCTGCATTTAATCAACCACAGGAAGGATATTATAAAAGTTCAATGTTTAAATGAAGTAAAGACGGTTTGAGTTCAGTATCATTTCTACTAAATTCTTTCGTTAAGAAAAATAACTCCGTCCGTCATGGTAATAACCTATACATCGGGGGATATCTGATGGATTCATACCTTTCCTGTGCAAAGTGAAACATAAAAAGCTTCGTCTAGGAATTGAATTCATGTCGATGATGATAGCCGTTATATCTTTGTATGGATTCTCAAGAAAACAATTTGGAAATAGATAATTTTAAATGCAAGTAAGTAAAAAAAAAATTACTGAATCATTTTCATTTCTAAATAGTCTAACTTTGTACTTAATTGATAAGTCGAGAGGCGGAGTTGAAATGAAAATCTTGTTCTATGCTATGTCGTCATAGTTTCATATAGAACATTTTCTCGCGTTATTTCTTGGTGTCAATTTGAAATGTAAGCCTCATTATACCATGACTTCTTCATCGACTTGTGGATAATTTTGATCGATCATCTGCATGTGAAAATGTGCTTGGTTTTATGACTGGAAATTCTTCAAGTTCAACTTTTATTGGATTTCTTCTTGAAGGGGATGTTCATGATTTTGAAACCACTCGCTATTGCAAGTTGACATGATTTTCTTCCCTTTCGTTTCGTAAATTCTATCCAAACTTGACAACGTAATTTCCCTTTCCTCATCCAACTAGAACATTGAATTTCCTCATCATGATGCTGAAGGGCTGCCCAGTTTCATGAAGTGTAAAGTCATCAATGACCGATTGTAAAGTGGGAGCACAGGCTTAAGTGATATTTATTCAGTACCTATTAGAGAAATGTATATTGTCACGGAATAAGTGTTCAGAAGTATCTTTAAGGTCTAAAATATTGTTCTCAAGTGGTTTGTGTGCAAAAAAAAAATAGTTAACTTTTTTTTTCTTTTTTCATAAGCCGAAAATGTATTTATTTATTAATTCGATTAGCTTTCTTCTAACAGGTCATGTCGCCAATTTAAAACCATTTCCCATTTTTACATGACGATATTATTATTACTCATTAGAGTTTTTCATATCCACGTTAGCTGATGGTTTTTCACTAGAGTCTTAGTAACAGTTAATGTACTCAAGTTTCCAGCACTCGTCTCAGGATTCTGGCCGTTCTCAGCAAAGCTGTCGTTCGGATAGTCTCTACCCGTCCGCCATCTTCCAAGTCCTCCAGGCCTTTTAATAATCCTTTAGTTATTGTGGCTAAAGTACCAATCACAATTGGCACAATCGTTACTTTCATGTTCCACGGCTTTTTAAATTCTCTAGAAAGGTCGAGGTACTTATCCTTCTTTTCACATTCCTTCAGATTTATTCTGTGGTTCGCCGGGGTAGCAAAGTCGACAATTTTGCAAATTCTTTTTTTTTGTGGATTATTATAAAGTCTGGTCTTCTGGCCGAGATTAGGTGATCCGTTTGTATGTTTAAGTCCCATAGGAGTTTATGCGTGTCATTTTCTAGGACAGGTGCTGGGTTGAGCATATACCATTTGTTAGTATGGTCAAATTTAAATTTCTTGCACATTTCCCAGTGGATTAACTTGCCGACCCAGTCGTGTCTCTCCTTATAACCCTTCTGTTCTCATTTGCTGCATTCGCTTATTATGTGATAAATCGTTTTGTCTCTGTCAACTAATAGCGTAACTTTATTTCTTTGTTGCGTCTAATCTATTCTCGCTTTGATATGATTGGTCCTTATGACGTTGTCCTGTGTTGCTATTAGGAGAGATTCCGTTTCTCCCATAGAGTTGTTTTATCTCCCATTTTTGTTTCCTAGTGTTTTGTCATTCAATCGTCTATCTTATTGTCCGTATTGTTTCTGATGGCTGTGATTAGTCCTCGTTCGTGTTTTTCTTTGTAGTCTTCGAACCATTGTATCGATTCATCAACGCTGTCATTGATGCTGGCGAGTCCTCGTCCTCCCTCTTTTCTTGGTACATAGAGTCTGTCATCGTCGTCTCTGGGATGTAATGCTTTATGCATGGTCATTAGTTTTCTTGTTCTTTGATCCATTTGTTTTAGTTCATCTCTGATTCACTTGAGGAAGGGTCACGGTTATCTAATGAGGGGCACAGCTCAGGTATTTATTCCTTTGATGAGGTTTCTGCTGGAGAGTTTTGTCTCGAGTAGTTTTCTAGTTCTCCTGAGATATTCTTTCCAGATCTTATCTTTCATTTCCACTTGTTTCATTGTGTCAGTCTCCAAGATACCCAAGTATTTGTAGGTTTCCTCTTCTCCGAACGTTCTAATTTTGTCGTGATTTGTTAGTTCCATTCTGTCAGTCATATGTCATTTGCCACTTTTCATGACGAGCATGGCATATTTTTCTATGCCAAATTCCATTCCTATGTCCTGACTGTATATTCTAACAGCGTGTATGAGATTTTACAGGTTTTTTTTTCATTTTTTACAAACAGTTTAATGTCATCCATATACATTAGATGATTGATCTTCTCTTGAGAATGTTTCTGAATATTGGTTGCATTTTATGACAACTCACTCGGAGGGTTATTTCTATGACAGTCAGGAACATTGGAAACATTAAATAAAAATAATATCCGAGCAAAATTCAAACTCAGGTTCCATTTTTTATACCGAAAAAGCTCAACTGACACAGTAGCTAATTTACTGTTTAAACTACCAGGTCTGTAATTATACACTTGTCCAATTAAAACCAAAATGCATACTCAATAATTTAGTACCTGATTTGTTTGTCTATCTTTGTTGTTATTCTTCTGTTTACACATTAGTAGCACTAATACCTTATTTTATCATTTTTATGCATTTTAGATTTAGAGAGTCATTTCTGAAAGCATTTATATTTCATTAAATTTCGTTAACGAATTTCTTTACTTTTTATAGCAAAATTAGAAAAATGAATTGATAAATTAATAAACAAATTACAAAAAAACTAAAAAACAAACAGTAATAAAGAAGATGAATATGATGCTGCTTATACCAATTGTAAGTGGTTCTCTTGAAACGGTTCTGATATATATATATATATATATATATATATATATATATATATATATATATATATATATGTGTGTGTGTGTGTGTGTGTGTGTGTGTGTATGTGTGTGTGTGTGCGTGCGTGTGTGTGACGGTAGGTGTGTGCATGAAGAAGAGAGATAGATAGATAGATAGATAGAGAGAGAGAGAGAGAGAGAGAGAGAGAGACCCCGACCGACAGATTGGCAGACTGAGAAAGAGACAGAGAGAATGAGATTGCAACTGTATGACTAAAATTGTGACTCACACCGTATATGGAAAATCAGTCCTGACGATTGCTATGAAGCATTAGAGATTTGACTCAATTTTAGTTTATATTGTTTAATTCGATTGTTGGTTTCTAGACTTACGTGTACTCAACTGCATGTTCTGTACAGGAGTACTCCCTCACACAAAAAGAGTATCATAGATTCAATAAGAGAATTCGTCCGATGGTGAAGTTCCGGGTGTGAAGCTCGTGGAAACGAAGAGTTTCACTTTCGTGGCCATTACTCCCAGGTAGACCTATGTTTTTCTTAATGTTCTACATACTGCAGACATCTTTAAACATTTTATTACGAACACGCACACAAACACACACACACACACACACACACATATATATATATATATACAGTGTATCACAAAAGTGAGTACACCCCTCATATTTCTGCAGATATTTAAGTATATCTCTTCATGGGACAACACTGATAAAATTACACTTTGATACTATGAAAAGTGGTCTGTGCAGCTTATATAACAGAGCTAATTTATTTCCCCTCAAAATAACTCAAAATATAACCATTAAAAGCTAAACCCCTACCAACAAAAGTGAGTACACCCCTAAGAAACTACACCCCTAAATGTCCAAATTGAGTACTGCTTGTCATTTTCCCTCGAAAATGTTATTTGTCTCATTAGTGTTACTAGGCCCATGTCTTACTAGGCCCATGTGTGCATAGGGAGCAGGTGTGTTCAAATTTGTGGTGCAGCATTCACACTCTCTCATTTTGGTCCCTGAAAGTTCCAACATGGCATCGCATGGCAAAGAACTCTCAGAAGATCTTAAAAGACATATTGTTGCGCCACATGAAGATGACCAAGGCTACAAGAAGATGGCTAACACCCTGAAACTGAGCTGCACCACAGTGGCTAATATCATCCAGTGTTTTAAAATTGCAGGGTCCACTCAGAACAGGCCTCGGGTAGGTCGTCCAAAGAAGCTGAGCGCACGTGCTGAGCGTGACATCCAAATGCTTTCTTCGAAAGATCGGCGTAGGAGTGCTGTCACTATTGCTGCAGAGATTGAAGTAGTGGGGTCATTCCAGTGGCTGTTCCCCCAGGAGGAAGCCTCTGCTGAAGACGATACACAAGAAAGCCTCGAAACAGTTTGCTGAAGACATGTCAACAAAGTATATGCATTACTGGATCCATGTCCGACGGTCTGATGAGATGAATATTAATTCGTTTGGTTAAGATAGCTTCAAGCATGTGTGGCGGCAATCAGGAGATGAGTTCAAAGATAAGTATGTCATGCCTACAGTCAAGCATGGTGGTGAGAATGTCATGGTCTAAGACTGCATGAGTGCCGCAGGTGTTTGAGAGATATATTTCTTTGAGGGAAACATGAACTCCAACGTGTACTGTGAAATACTGCAGCAGAGCATGTTCCATTCCCTCCAGAAACTGGGTCGCAGAGCAGTATTCCAGCATGACAAAAACCCCAAACACACCTCCAAGACGATCATAGCTTTATTGAAGAGGCTGAGGGTAAAGGTGATGGACTGGCCAAGCATGTCTCCTGACTTGAACCCAATAGAACATCTTCGAGGGATCCTCAAGCGTAAGGTAGTGGTGTGCAAAGTCTCAAATATCTGCCAGCTCCGCGACGTCGTCATGGAGGAGTGGAATAGCATTCCAGTGGCTACCTGTGAAGCTCTGGTAAACTCCATACTCAGGAGAGTAAAGGCAGTTTTGGATAATGATGTTGGCGACACAAAATATTGACAGTTGATATCGTGTATGTTAATATTGACAACTTTCCCTTAGGGGTGTATTCACTTTTGTTGGCAGGGGTTAATGGTTATATTTTAAGTTATTTTGAGGGGAAAATAATTCAACTCTGTTATATAAGCTGCACAAAGACTACTTTTCATTGTGTCAAAGTGTCATTTTGTCAGTGTTGTCCCATGATAAGATATACTTAAATATCTGCAGAAATGTGCGGGGTGTACTCACTTTTGTGATACACTGAGTGTAAGGATGTTGGAAGAGTATCGGAGGACGAGCAGAAACCATCACAACTATCACATTGTTGAGATCAGTCTGAATACAGAGAAGAGTCTAGGGTACCTAAGGACACTTGCTATCTCTCAGACTCCACCGAAAGACTACTCACTAATGCTTGTGTGAAAAACTCACAACTAATAATAATAATAATAATAATAATAATAATGAAATATCAATCCCATACTCAAGAAATGCAGCAAATTAGCACAGAATTAGTATAAGACGAGACACGATTGGGTAGGCAAAGTGATCCACTGAGAATTGCGCAAAACATTTAAATTTGACCATATGAACAAAGGGTATATGTATAACCTATCATCTGTCTTGGAGAATGGTACACACAAACTCATCTGGGATTTTGACATATAAACGGATCTCTTAATTTCAGGTAGACGACCAGATTTTATAATAATCAAGAAAAAAAAAGGAGAAATTAAAAAAGTGTGGACTTTGCTGTCGCGGCTGACCACTGAGTAAAATTGAAAGAAAGGGAAAAGAAGGATAAATACCTCGACCTTGCTAAGGAATTGATGAAACTGTGGAACATAAAAGCGATAATTATACCAATTGTAATTGTTCTTGGTACAGTAACCAAAGAATTGATACAAGGACTAGAAGGCTTAGAAATAAAAAGACGAGTTGAAATCATCCAAACTACAGTATTATTAAGATCGGCTAGAATACTGAGAAGAGTCCTGGAGACTTAAAGAGACTTGCTTTTACTCAAACTCCAGTGAAAGACCATCCGCTGATGCCGATGTGAAAAATGCAAAGTATTAAACGGATCACCAAATCCCGGCCAGAAGACCAGACCTCATAATAATCAATAAAAGAAAGAGAATCTGCAAAATTATGAACTTTGCTGTCTCGGTGGACCACAGAATAAATCTGAAGGAATGTGAAAAGAAGGATAAGTACCTCGACCTTGCTAGAGAATTAAAAAAAACTGTGGAACATGAAAGTAGCGATTGTGCCAATTGTGATTGCTGCGTTAGGCACAGTAACTAAAGGATTATTAAAGGGCCTGGAGGACTTGGAAGATGGCGGACGGGTAGAGACTATCCAAATGACAGCAGTTCTGAGGACGGCCAGAATACTGAGACGAGTCCTGGAGACTAGAGGAGACTTGCTGTCACTCAAACTCCAGTGAAAAACCATCAGCTAATACTGATGTGAAAAACTCTAGAAGAGTAAATAAATATTCACTTCCATCTACGGCAGGCAGGATATCGAAATAACTAAATTCTTACAAGAAACAGACTAAATTAAAGACCATTCTGATCTAATAAAATCCCCCCAAAAGTAACCGCCCCCAGCTACTACTGACCCATAACAGACCGATGATGTGAACAACTCTAACGGCTTAAATCACGGAGATTGACTATTCGCTTATAAACCGCGGACTGTTCCTCGAAGAAAAGAAAGGATGCCGTAAGAGAGCTAGAGGAACAGATCTGCTATACATTGATCAATATATACATTGATCAATATATACTCAAGAAGAGCAAAATAGCACGAAAAACCTAACTATGGCGTGGATCGACCTCAAAAGGCATACAATATGGTCCCGCAAAGCTGGATAATAGACTGTCTCAAAACGTGCACTACATATCTATTATACTAATAATAATAATTTTTGCAACATTTTGGTAACGTGAGATACAATTCAGCAGTTCCGGAGGCTTTTGTGAAGGCCATAAAGCTGGCGAACTTTTCTGGATTTTAGGCAACTGAATTCTCCTGATCCTATTTACCCAACCCCTCCGCTCGGGCAGGATATGACACAAGGTCAATTTTTAAGCGGAGTTTAAAAGGTTCGAATTCAGAGTTTTCCTTCTCTTAGACTAGTTGCCACACTGAATTCTCCTGATACTCTCCAAGTGCTACTCATCGAATTTGTATCTATGTCCTGGAACATGGCCTTCCTTGGTATCCACGTTTTTTGGCCTACCTGACTTTGATGTTTTGCAACCCACGCGAAATTTCTTCAACCATCTGATTACTCAACTACACCTTCATCTTTCACACAACAGATATCTTTGGTTGTTTCCGAGACGCTATAGTCCTGTTAGAAATCGGAAAGTTTAAGTTTCCAAATTAGATTTCATTGCACATTCATTTGTGTTGCTTTAGAATTAACCACGGAATGAATCAATGCATATCGTGTTAGCACAATGAACTTCCGTGTTTCTACCAATCATTGAGGGTACCTAGCATAATTTGAACTGCTTCTGTCACGTAACATTCGCACTGCTAGCTACCTTGTACCAAAAATATTTCAAAATATTTGACTCAACCAAATAAAAACAATATTCAATACACCTCATTTATTTTACTGGGCACTTTGTTCTTTAAAGAAAGCACGAGAACAAAACAAACATTTGTTAACGATGACTTTCTTAATCATATTATCATCAGTGCGATTAAATTTTTTCTAACAAAAATTAAAATATTACTGTTCACCGAGATATAATATAATATAATAACTAAGGCAATGAAATGCTTAAGAATTACAAATATGACGAATAGGTCATGAGACATCATTAGAGTCGGGATCTCATGATTGAATCTATGAACGAATTATAGAAATGAAAAACGCCAATTTCATCATGATCCATTATAAAACACTCAGCAAAAATAACTAAAATTAACACGATCTAAATTGGTTATGAATTTATTGACCCAGTGAGGAACTTCATTCATAAATCAAAAAAAAAAAGTACTTTAAACAGCCACGGAAGACGACCGATTGATTGATTTTAATGGCATGTCAACCCAACTTGGGTCATTTTTTACCCATATTTTGGGGCATTGAGTTCATTGTAAGTTCACATTTAAAGTTTTGTTTTATTGCACACGGTCCTATCGAATAGGAATAATATTTAAAAGCATCAATTCGACTGATAGAACCGGCAATACCACTCCAAGTCAGATTGGGCGAGGGAGTAATAACAAGGACAAGATATTCCTCACTCTCCATATCTCAGGAGTCGTGTGGAGTAAATCCTAGGACCCCAATTTTTACCTGTGTGAGACTCGTGTACCATACAAAATTACCTAAATTAACAGGAAAAACTAACATCTCCAATAAGAACCGTACACAAATAATTGACAGCTTCAAATATTAAAAAAAAAATTACACTCACACACAGAAGATATAGAAAATATTAATTATAAAAGATAGAAAGCGAACAATTAAAAACATATCTCACGAACATGGCAATACTTCATTATAATTATTGACAAAAGCTCACGTCTCGCTCATCAACAAACAAGAAATTATGCGACAATTTCTCACAACACTTATTGAAAATAGCTAATTGATTAACCAAACAAGCTCTGGACTTACAATATATTGGACTATTCCTGCACGAATTTCGAACAAAATAGTCAGACTCAGTTATCTTTAATTAAACATACATCAAAGAAGTTTTACTGCCCAAATACCCAAATATGAAATAATAAAATGAGATAAAATGGAAATAAGAAAACCACATGAAAATATGCTTGATGCTGCAATGATAGAGGAAATCAGAACCTAAAATCTTCAAATTATTTACTTTTGAAATGTGCTATTTAAGTTTTAAGTGAATTGCATAATCATCAGACAGAAATACAAAGATTAACCATATTTTGGGTGAGAGGAATCTTTCTCATATGGCACGCTAACATAAATACTAAGAAAATATCTATCTATCTATGCACATATATATATATATATATATATATATATATATGTATATATATATATAAATATATATATATATATATATATATATATATGTGTGTGTGTGTGTGTGTGTGTGTTTTTGTGTGTGTGTGTGTGTTCAATGTACAACTTACATTTTCCACCTGGCTGCTTCCTTTATAAAAATGATGCAAATTATTTACATGCATGCATGTGAAGTTAAGTAAAACTTCACTTAACGTCAAACAAAAATAAATTCTATTATTATTTAATGCAGCTTCTCTATCTGAACTAAACAACTTGCTTTTGTATATAGCAGGCAACGTTTAACATATCCATCTACGTTAATATGTCCTTGCTCATCTGTCAGTGAGACTGTCTTCTGAAATTTCTTCATTCAATGAAATATATAAAGCAAATACTGCATTTAAGATATACAAACTATCTTCTTTACTTTCTTTCTTTGTTTCTTTATCTCTATCCATTTCTCTTTCTAGCTATCAATGTCATCTCCCCTGCTCTTTCTTGTAATCATATGTATGTGTCCGTTCTCATTTAGTTTTTATAAAAGTTTCATTTGTCAACGTTTGTAACGCCACGTTTAAGCTAATTAATTTGTTCCCCGCAGCCTGTAATCTATTAATAATGTGGGTAACTCTCTATCTTTTTATTGGTAAATAGTGCTCACTCTCTCTGTATCAATATCAACCCACTACTATCTATCTATCTATCTATCTATGTCCTTGTCTGCCTTTCGGTGTCTGTTCTTCTGCCTTTTGTGTTCATATCTATATATCTATCTTTTTGTCTGCATTTCGGTGTCTGTTTTTCTGTCTTCTTCATATCTATCTATCTATCTATCTATCTATCTATCTATCTATCTATCTATCTATCTATCAATTCGTCCGTTCATATCTATCTATCTATCTATCTATCTATGTCCTTTTCTGCCTGTCGGTGTCTGTTTTTCCTTCTTCTTCTGTTCATATCTATCTATCTATCTATCTCCTTGTCTGCCTGTCTGTGTCTGTTTTTCTGTCTTCTTCATATCTATCTATCTATCTATCTATGTTCGTCTATGTATGTGCTTGTGTGTATTTATCAATGTCCTATCCGATTCTTGCTTCAGACGTGAACTCTGTTTTGTGTTGACTAAGCAGATGCATCTTCAATCAGAGTAAAAGCTTGCCACTTTTGAACTCCTTCAAAGGGCAATGTGCAGGTGGTACTTGTCGGCGACGACATTCTCTCTGAATGACCGTGGTGTAGCGCCATAAAATGACCCTTTGATATGTGTACACTTGAGCTAAAACGATGCGCAATCGACGAGCCGAGGACTTGCCGAGATCTTTTGAGCTTCGATTTGGGAATCTGTCATTTCAAGCTCAAACTACCCTGTCCGCTAATGGAAACGGTGTTCAGACGCAATCACTTGGAAGATGAAGGAAATTTGGTAATCAGAAATTTGGCAGTGGGTTTTCGCTTTTCAAATATCTGTAACGCTAGGGGCGGTAGAATTCTGTTAACGCTGGTTCACCAATTGATGTTGCTTCTAACTAATAATAGCGATTTTCCATTTGATCTCACATTATTCTATTGCTGCCCATTGGGGCTTATAAAACGATGTACTTGTTTTATATTCTTAACTTAAACTTATTTAGTTTGAATATTATTTTAATTCTTCTTAGAAAGGTTTAAAACTTAAGGTCATTTTTAATAATCGTAGTTAGAGTTTTTGTTAATGGTCCGGGAGATCAGGGTTCAAACCCAGGTCGCTTCATACCAAAGACTTTAAAAATGGTACTTGATACCTCCTTGCTTAACACTCAGCGATATAGGGAACATTTCAAGGGTAAAATAGAGCAATCCAGGAAAAGGAGTAGCGCTTTCCCCTAAACCTCTCTGTAGTAGCCATTGAAAAGGAAGCCTATTGGTCGCCCTCGACTACGGTCGTCAACTTTACTTACAACTTTACTTAAATATTCAGTTGCGAGGGTGAAATATTGATGACCATCTAAAAAATGTTCTATCCCGAACCAGAGTGATAGAACCTGTTAGGATGGATGCAATCTGAAAAATCATTTGTATTGTTTGAAATATATTCATATTCGGTCGGAATAATTGATACTATATTAGTGTATGCAAATTATATCTATTTAGAAAAGATACTTCAAGCTATAATAATTTTCTAAGGTATCATCTATTAGCCATATTTGATTGAAAAGTTTTACTGGTCAAAATGATTTGTGTTAGATAGCTATACTCAATACCATATAACTGTACTCTAGTTGTATAAGGATAGTTAATTAAAGCTATGATGGTTTCCTAAGTATTACTTCGATTATAAGTTACTTGAAACCATATAATTACTAGCAAATTATAATCCCTATTATTTTTGAGTTTGAGTGACGGCAAGTCTCCTCCACTTGCCTGGACTATTCTCAGTATTCTTGCCGATCTTAAAAATGCTGCAATCTGGATGACATACACATGTCCTCTTATGTCTAAGTACCTCAGTCCTTTTACTAATGCTTTCGGAGATTGTTTCAAACAAACAACTAGTATCTCTGTCATCTTCAGATTCCATTGTTTTCGTTCACTAGCAAGGTCTCAGTATTTGTCTCTCTTTTTACTTTCTTTTATTATTACAACGTGATCTTCTGGGATGGTAATGTCCTCTATTAATATTTTTTCATTTTTCTTGATTATCACTAGGTCTGGTTGTCTGTCCGACATTAGGTGATCTACTCGTATCTCAAATTATTATTAATATTATTTGCTTGCTGTGTGTCGCTTTTTTACAATCTTCATCTATCAACCTTTGCATAGAACGTTAACACTATTAATTCACATCAAATTCTGTAAAATAAGTCATTCGATAGTCCCCCAAAATCCTCTCCTCAATTATTTTTCTTGAGGTTATCAAATCTAATCTTTCAATCTGTTACGCTATTAGTGTTTTTGATTTTGTTATATAACACATGACATGGATTTGCAAGGGACACGCAGCCGATCAGAGGCGTTAAGTCGTCTCTAACGATACTCCTTGCAAGGGGGTGCAAGCGTTGGCACCCCTGGCTCCCGTAAGAAGATATGGGACAAGAAGAAGTCCCTTCTCTGAGCATATGTCTCTCCATCTATCTCTTAATGAACAACAACCTGTGGGCCCCTTTCGAGAATAAAATGAGATATATATATTTATAAAGATGTGTTTCGTTCGTTCATTACTATACAACAATTTGATTAGACAATTTGTTCAAAAAATGTAAGTAAGGAATATTTGAAAACATGTTTATTATCAAATAGGAATAGTTTAAACCATAATTGCCTATAAAGATCTAATTTCTTAGGAGTCTTTTGATCGTATATTTGATTAAAGTCTTCTCTGAAACAATATAAACTAACATATTGATATTTAAAACATTCTTAGGAATACTAAATCTATTATAATACTAAACAAGCACATCTTACAGGGTGGAACGATAAAATTGTCGTCCTAAAGAAAACAACACTACATATTTATTTTTAAACTTTTATTGAAAAAATCAATTCAGGTAACTTGATTATGTAGTAGAGCTGACATCTATTCAATGTAGCCGCCTTCAGTCTCAATCACCGCCTCGATACGGATCCGGAACTGGGAGCATGCCTTTTTCACAAGCGCCGGCGGGAGCTCGGCGAATACTCGGCGGATGGCGGTGATCAGGCTAGCTTTGGTGTTGTGGGAGGTCATGTTGGTGGTGTTCTCGACGTATGACTAAACGGATTTATCCAGCAGGTTCAGGTCGGGGGAGGAGGGGGGAAGTGAAAGAAGAGTACAAATTCGTAGCACTCCGTCTGAAGCCAAGCCTGGGTCTCTTTGGACTTGTGGGCCGGCGCCGAGTCCTGCTGCCACACCCAGGGTCTGCCACTGGCTACCTGATTTCACCTGGGGATCAGCAAACTTTACAGCACATCCAGGTACACTTTAAGTGTTGACTTTCAAGTCGACTTCGAAGATGTGAGGTGGCATGATGTGGCTCTCGCTTGAATCCACACCAAAGACTATAACTGTTGCCGGAAACTTTGTTTTCATCTCCCTGGGCACGTCCCAGTTATTAGTGGCAATCCAGATTTGCATTTTTGAGGGTGCTGGCAATGGTCCTATTGTCATAACTTGGATCGGTAGAGAGCAAAAGTTGTACAGCGGCGCATCTCCGATCTCGCTCGTTGAACATTGTGTCGTTTTCAGACATGATAGAAGGCTCCTATCGCTCTTGGAATTTGTACACAACTAGCCAACTTGTATATGGCCCGCAACAAAAAAAAAAAAAACAAAAAAAACAAAACCGGTTTTCATTAAACGATAATGGAATCATGGCGTCTTTTCTATGGCGACAATTCTATCGTTCCACCCGGTATACAAAAAAGATCTGCAGATACTTAAAGCCTTATTCATAAGATAAGACACTGTATAAATAAGATTGCTTTTCCTCTGAAGTCCTACGGTGTAAATATTTTTGATAATCAAAAAATAGATTGTTAAATAAATAACACCAATATATTATACAAAATTACAGCTGCATATACCTGAGGATTTAATAATGATGATGATGATAATAATAAGATATATTTTACCTTCGGGAGTGGCATTTTAATATCGTTTGATAATTAAATAAATTAGATAGTACCCATGAATAAATAATATAACATTTATACCTTATAAAAACAATGATTGGAGACACTTTAGGTCTTAATTATAAAATCAAGAAAATCTACGATGGATAAGATTTTTTTTACTTTTAAGTATGGCGTTTTAAGTAATTTTGACAATTAAATAGAATTATTGATGAATAAATAAATAAAATAACACCTATAACTCATACAACAAACAGCTGCGGGCATATGAGTTCTTAATCACGAATTTAAGAAAGCAAACGATGAATAATATATATTTTTACCTATGGGTGAGGTGATTTAAAAATATTATATCATTAATTCATAAATTAAACCCTAGTGGCTTTCGTGGAAAAACCAGGTTAAACTTATAACATACCTAACGTATGAAGTTGTCAGGTAAAGAAAGGCGGATATATCCTTGATATAAAGATTTAAAAAGACTGGTCAGCATATCAATTTGTCATCAGACATTGTAAGGTTAAACACGAGGGTGATTCAGCTTCCAATCAGCTGATCGTTCCGCTGGTCGGATATATCTTCGGATGATACGATTAATTCGTTATCTGCCCACTTTTTTTTTATTTTTTAATTAAGAAAATAGATCAATCGCTAATCGGAGTCATCAGTTGGCGAGTAAACGGATGAGTCTGCACAATTGAGGAAGCTGAAAATAATATCGACGCTAAAAAAACAGAACAAACTCGGCTTTGTAACAGTAATGATATTTAGCAATCCATCTCCTAGATATAATATATATATATATATATATATATATATATATATATATATATATAGAGAGAGAGAGAGAGAGAGAGAGAAAGAAGTAAATCATGTAAAAGAATCCGACAATTAAAACGTAATCTAAAGTAAAGAATTCAATATGAAAGAAAGTCGATGTTGTAAAGTTTCGGTTTTGATAAACCATCATCAGGACTTAGAAGAGAAGATATTGTTACGCCGTCATGTGCCCAGCAGGCTTGCAGGGTGCTGTTCGTTCCCACCAAGTCAACCAGTTAATGCAGGGCGCAGACGTTGGCTATGGCTTGCCGTACGCTATTTAGTGTCACAGATATCACCAACTCCCAAGAGGAACCATATTTTAAAGCTACTTGGCAAGTTGGAGGGGAAGTATTAAAAGTCAAAACAGCTAACTGGCAAGCTTTCCCCTTCAAATACAAGTTCTTTCGACAAATACAATTCTTCCACAACAAAATAAGGACTCTAAACTGCTGTGTTTGGATTAACAAGATTAATAACAATATTCCTTTATCGAATAAAAGGAAGGAATAAAGAAAAAAACAATTCAGGTAAAAGTCAGGAGCGAAAAAGTCTTCCTGTATCTCGGAGGAGCTTCCACTAAAATATCCGTATCTCGGACTAAGTCCCACATAAAATATCTTTACCCTCGGACGAGTCCACAATAAAATAACTATTAATGACGGAAGGTGAGAATGTAGTTCGACAACAGTAGACATGGTCAGCTTTTCTTTAGACTATGGGATTTAATGGCAGAGGACGTGCTCTAAATCTCAAGTTTATTATTTCAGTATGAATGCGGAGGGATAAAGTTGAATATCATCATCATCATCATCATCATCATATCGCGCTGGTAGCACGTATATCCCTGATCCTCTCTTGCCACTTCTCCCTATCGTTCATCGCCCTTGGTAGGTCTTCAGGACAACAGCCTGTATCCTCACATAGCTGCTGAATGTACGTTCGAGCTGGTCGTCCTGCTTTTGCGCGGCCATGTGTGGGGATCCATAAGAGTACATCTCTTATGAGTTCATCTCTGCTTCTCCAGCAGTGTCCTGCATGTCTGGTTCGTCTAACTTGAATAGTTTTCGTGATAGGGGGCAGGTGGCCGTACAGTTGGTGTCTTGTGGGGTGCTGCTGCCAGGACTTGTTCAGGATTGCACGCAGCATTCTTGTGTAATTGCCATCTAGTTTCTTCTCCAGCCGTTTTGTTAGCGTCCATGTAGTGCATCCATATAGCAGTATCGATGTGACCGCTGCCTGGAAGAAGCTGCGTTTCATTTTATCGGTTAGGTCTTATTTCCATATAATCGATAGCCTATTGATAGCTGTCCATGCTTTCGTTAGCCTCGTTTCGATGTCCTTTTCGGTTGATTCGACGCTGCTTCCTAGGTACGTGAATTTGTCTACAAGTTTAAGTGGGGTTCCTTCTAGAGTGGAGATGTCCCCCGTTTGGTTATAGCACATATATTCCGTTTTGTGTGCATTAACATAGAGGCCTATGCTTGCTGCTGCTCGTTCCAAACTATGCAGAAGAGTTTCGGCTTGGTCAGGTGTATTTGCCAGTATCGCTATATCATCGGCGTAGTCGGCGTCGGTAATTGTTGTTGCGGGGTATCTTCTGCTTTTTTTCTTCGTCAGTTCGAAGCCATTCTCTTTGATTTGGTCAATCGATGTTCTAACTACGTAGTCTAGACAAATGATAAAGAGGTACGGGGCCAGCGTGTCCCCTTGTAGTACTCCTGCTACAATGTCAAAGTATTCTGTGTCTCCATCCGGTGATCGTACTTTTACTTTAGTGTTTCTATAGAGAATCGTTATTGCCGCTACGGTTTCTTTAGGTATGCCGTACGCTAGTAGGATTTGTTCCATCTTTCCTCTGTGAATGGAGTCGAAAGCCTTGGTAAAGTCGACAAATATTAATGTCGCTTGTAGGTTCTTTGCCCGTACACCTTCAAGGATTCTGCGGATGGTTAATATTTGTGAGGTCGTGGATCTATTTCTTCGGAAGCCATTTGGGTTTTTCCTAAGTATTTTGTCGATTCTGGGTTCTATTCGGTGTCGTAGTAGGGCATTGTAGATTTTGGCAGCTATGGATGTAAGTGTTATGCCTCGGTAGTTTTTGGCTAATCCGAGGTCCCCCTTTTTAGGGAAGGGGAGTATGCATCCCTTCATCTATCTATCTATCGGATTTTGATTGTATACTGCGTTGCAGTGTCGGAGCAGTATGTCGTCGAATTGTCTGGTCTTCCATACTTCCGGTGGAATTTCGTCCAGCCCTGCAGCTTTCCTATTTTTAATTTTTCTGAGAACCGAGTCGAGTTCTTCTTGTGTGAACGGTTCTAGTTTAATGTCTAATTGTTTGCTAATTATTCTGGTGATTGTTTCATGCGTTATTTTTGTTGGGTTTCCAAGTAAGTTTTCGAAGTGCTGTTTCCACAGTTTTATTCTTTCTTGTTGGTTTGCTGCTTTAAGTTTTGCTTTGGCTGTGTTCTTTCTTCTACTCACTTCGTTTATTGTTTGCCATGCTATCCTAGATTGCCTATCTTCCACCGAGTCTCTGATCTTATCTATCTAATTTTGAATGTATTCTGTCTGTTCCTTTATATATATGCCTGCTAATTGATATTGTGCCGTTTTTAGTTTTAAGGCATTTGTGTTTGTTGGGTTTTTTCGATAATTTTTGGAGGCTGTTTTCACTAGTGCACGTTTTTCTCTCACAGCTAAAGTTTCCCATGGGACTCTTTATTTAGTTTTAAGTTTTGTTGGAATGTATTTTGCTGCTGCCTCGAGGTGTGCATTGACGAAGTTTTCATATTCGTCGTTTGGTGTACTTGTTTCCGTCTTTTCTTGTAGTGTTTCGAATCTGTTTCTTAATTCTAATACGTATTTATCTCTTATATCTTTGTTGTTTAATAGGGCCCAGTCATAGTGTTTGGTGGTCGCTGTTCGTTTGGCGTTCTTTCGTAGGCTTAACCGTATTTTCGCCGTGAATATTCGGTGGTCGGTGGACACACCCTCAAAAGAGGAGTATGCCTCGCAATTCAATGCACTATTTTTCCATTTCTTGTTTATAAGGACGTAGTCTATCTGAGCTTTAGTATTGTTTGCGTACGTGTATGTCCATAGTTTGCCCTCTTTTTTTGGTAGTTTGTATTGAGGCATGCTAATCTATTTTCTATCATGAAATCTGTTAGATGTTGCCCATTCCTATTTGACGTGTTGTGGAGACTGTATTTGTTGTTTCTGTTTTTCCCGATTTGGGCATTCATGTCTCCACCAATGACTAACATGTTGTGTTTCGGGATGTTCACTTACTTGGATTTTTGTGGATTTTATTGTCTTCTCTCTTTTTTATAATTTCGGCATTTGGGTTCCCATAACCCACCATACCTTAGAGTTTGAATTCATTCAAAGGATAAGCTTTTCTCTTTTCTCTGTGTTCTCTTGACGGCATTATTCTGGAATTTGGGTTTCTTCCACATCTCAAATCATGTTCTTGGCTTTTTCAACGAACAAAGGGCAACTCCTTATGCGTCTTCATCCTTTGACAATTACATGGCAACTAACTTATTTCTGTAGTTTGAAAAATTACCACGTGTTGACTTTTGGTGGTTTTTCCCTCAATACCAATCGTGGTCGCAGGTCTGCCTCTCCGCTGACACATACATGGCTAATAGAGAGTGAGGTCGTCCCATGCTATCTCACCTTGCAATGATAGAAAGGGTGGAAGAGAGAGGTGGCTCCTCCCACTGCCAAGTCTGCATACTACTACTGTCGTCCGATAGCCAGCGTGTCACACTTCCTTTCCCATACCCAGCAAATGTATTAGAGTGTCATAATATCTCGTCACAATATCGAGTAAGATGATATTGATTAAACATTCATCGTTGAACTAACAACACTCGACATAATCTTTTCTAAATTCTGATGATGGTTTATTAAAACCGAAACTTTAGAGCGTCGAATTTCTTTCACATTAAATTCTTCACTTTAAATTCTTTGGTTTTTCACTTTTTCACTATATATATATATATATATATATATATATATATATATATATATATATATATATATATATATTCCTAATGACTAGTAAAGAAAAAGAAACCTATTGAACATACAGAAGTATTGCTCATTCAATTTTTATTCGTTAAATATCCTCTAGAAAAAAACATACAAAGATTAATCATTTCCATTTGAAATAACTTAATTTAAAACAAATACAAGGTATGGTTTATTATCCTATTCTTCAGGGAAAGTCTCCTTGTTGTGGCAAACATGCTGGAGTGCGTCATCGTAATAAAAAAGTTGAGAACCCAGTCGCTCTATTACCTTCATTTCCGAACTAATAACCTTAGAAAAGGTATGGGTCTCCTTATCTCCGAGTAATCGGTTGAATACTATTATGGGATAGATTTTGCATTAAATAACCCACGAACGTTAATAAAGCATTAAATAAAGAAACAAAACCAAACTGAACGCTCCGTTTACAAAATGATGAAAGCTTTGAACATTCAAGGGAGTATTTAAGTTTTTTTTGTTTTGTATAAGGTATTGTCTTAATAATACTGTTGTGGTATTCAGATAAGACTGGTGGAAGAGCAACACAAAACGACGGGTGATTGGTAAATGCTATTGTATTAGCAGAAAAAGTAAGTCATACAAAGGAAGTATTAGCCGTTCTCTGCTTGCAGTCTGTCTGTCAAGTGTCTCGTAAGAAACAAGAAGTTGTCTTTTTTATTTCTATGTATGGTACATAGAAGGCACAAGGCCTTGAAGTTTTGGGGGAAGGAAGGCAGCGGTCATACTGTTCTATATATTTTAAGGAGACCTAGCAAGCCACATTCGCCGACCAATTCAACAATATAATATATAGCAATTCATCCATCGCCATATGCGCGGCAATCACCAAAATACCACATTTGCTCTGTGAAGAAGTCTTACTTAAAATCCCGAGATTAATGAATGATTTTATTTACAAGTATGATTTATTTACAATGAATATGATGGGAATGGGAGAAAACCCCCGAAATATATACAAAAGCAAAAAACAAGGGAAAAATCCCCTGTTTGGTTGCCCTCCCATCCCCCCGTCTATAGAATTGGAGGCCGACTGTGTTCCGGAGCGAAAGAACCGGAAACAAGCCGGACCTGCCCTAGGTGGGACAGGAATCCTAATCTATAGAGGTAAAAGAAATAAAGGGTCGGACGCGGTATGGGTCGATACAAGCAGGTAATATGATTTTTATACATATGAAAACAAGATGTTGTCTTTCCCGAGCGAGCTAGCTCGGAGAATATGTTTGCGTTGGACGAGTCCTTCTTCAGGGTATGGTAGTATATGTCCCTATAAATACATTTCTGCATACTATCGTATACATTAAGCAATTATTTGGTAAGATTGTTGTAATAAATAGCTTGTAGTTTTTTCTAGGAAGAGTTTTGGTTTATATAAAACTAAATATGAAGAAATTTGACAAACTATTTTGTTCATTGCAGCAAATGAATCACAAACAGAAAAAAAAGGATCGGCATTCTCTTAGACATTTTCTATCTTTTCGTTATTCTTCTTTATTTGGAAATTTTTCATGCAATCAACAAAATGTCTACTAAAAACGGAATGTAGTTCTTTTAAAATCAATTTCTGCCGTGAAAATAAAATATTTCTCCAAGTTGCTTAGAATATTTTGACAAAAAAAAGATCAAAGTATCTAACCCACACCTCCACCACGAGTAAGATGAGACACAAAGTCAACTTTTACTGGATCAAAGCTGGTTTGAATTCAAGAAGTGGGGAAAAGAAGAGATGCAATCTTGACATTCCAAATATCCCAACAACTTCATTCTGGATGTGAATTAGGTTCGCTGATTATATTTCCTTCAACAACAATAGTTATGCGCCTTCTCTTAAAAAATAACAACTCTTGCCAGAAAAAAGTTTTTCCACACGGAAAATATAAATGTGAAAATGAACTAAAAGGCAATGTGTATACTAAGCGTAAGGTACTACCTCACCAAATATTCTTATTACTATATAAGTATATAATGTCTATATTTAACCAACACGACTAAATGATATTTTTGTTATCACTATAGTAGTAAAGGATATCATCGCAGGAGTGCTAAAATACCCCAACTGAGGAAGAAGTCAATTGGTCTTCTCTTAATTGCTTCGGGGCCCAATGAGAAAATATTCCATCTTCTCGTGGACTATCTCAGTGATAACCGACTTCGGAATTTTTTTTTCCCCGTCTATCAATTTGATTGAAAGTTCAGTGTTCTCAGTATTTTCAACAACAGCAAATAGTACTGAAGAGCTTGGAGCTTTGTTAGCCAACGCAGAACAATAGCTGCAGGTATGAACACAAACTTTTCAAACTATCTCAAATTATTGAACCAAAAATGTGAGCTGTTACTTTGCCAAAGAATTGCAAAAAAATATTTTCCGATCTTCTCCACCAATAATTTTAAAGTCCTCTTTAGACCCTGAAGATGACAGCCAAGTTGCTTCAATGTCCCATGCGAATCGTTGGCGCAGTCTTTAGAAGAACAATTTATTTTCTACGAATTACTTCCTTTACTGAGTCTGACACAGCTCTTTTATTAGATACATAAGTAGTGACCCGGTACCAAATTTTATTTTCTAATTTTTCCATTTTCTGTTTTTAATTCAAGAATCATATTATCTTTGTGAATTGAATTACCATGACCAGAAAATCCGCCGAACACCAACGCACGATATACGGGAACACTGAACATCTGTTTCGACCTTTTTTGTAGTGTTTCAGCCCTGCAATCTGTGGTCGTTGGTTCGATCTCCAGTGGTGGATATTACGGTTTACACTGCTGATGAGACCAAAAAAGTCAAAGAGCTGTTCAGTGTTCCCGTATGTTGTGCGTAGGTGTTCGGTGGATTTTTTGGCCATGGTAATTCAATTCACAATATTAATCCCTCTACATAAAAAATAAAAATAAGTACATCATATTATCTTATTTACTCTTCAGTTAGAGAAATTAAACGTAGAGTGAATCCTCTGTTGGTCAGAGTCCTTTAGGTTTAAAATTGTCTTATAAATATCACAGTTTTGTTATGGTCCATACCGCAATTGTTTCATCCAATTTAAAAATAGTAAAAGAACCTGGCGCGTCATAACCCCCCCCACCCCGAATAACTTTTCCTTGTCTTGTTGCCAAAATCTTGTGGTTCTGAATATCTACCAATCCTTTTTGTATGTCAGTTGCAGTTTAGCAGTCAAAAATACCATTTCCGGACTGAATTTCACGACGATAACTGAGCATTTTACTCCCTCAAAATCAGAATTGTCACGTAAGAAAGCAATTTAAAAAACAATACTAAAAAAGTTACGTTCAGTTTACAAAATGGAAAAAATTAATGCTCAAACAAAAACATATTTTGTTAATTATTGCTTACTGTCAAAAAAGCATAAAAGACAACGTCTGCTTCAACACAAAATTTCTTTGTGATTCATTATAGAATGATCCACAAACTACATTTATGATTCATAGATGATTAATTGATCTATTTGACAAATTAACAAGTTGATTGGTTATTTCCTCCCACGTGTTAGTACATTGCGTATATTGTACGCTTGTACTTATAATTTGTTTGTATCGTTGGTTTTTTTGTACCTGATTATATATAAAACACTCCTATCTAATAAGAATGATTTTTACCAGATCTATTTGGTCTACAGATAGGCCCCTAACGTGGAATACAATTTTGGGTTAGAGGGATCTGTCAGTAATAATAATTTCCCATTCTCTCGATCTCATAAACAGCAGCCTCACAATCAGATGTTTAGTGCCACATCTAAGAAATTCTATTTCGGGTGTTTTTCCTATCTGCAGGATATAAAGTCAACTTATTCCAAGCCCTGTGGACAAAACAATTTAATGGTTTTAGCATTGCTAAAACAATTAATTAAATACTCTAGTTATATAAAATGTAATACAAACAAAATTTGCTGGGAGGGATATCCCCTGGCGTAGTGGCTAACGGGCTGTGCTGCGACACCGTAAGAGAGGTCCATCTGCAGTCACGTTATTACGTTCACTTACAGACTAATATCCCTGAGAAGTATATGAACCCTTTATTACCCCACGTTATAGATTAGATAGATGATTAAATAAATGCCGTTAACTTAATAAACCAAAAGGAAATCTTTCCTTGTAAATAATTGCTTATAGCAAAAAATAATACTTAAAAGACAACGTATACTTCAACTGAACCTCTTGTTTTTTTGTTTGTTTGCTTTTGTTTTATATATTTCGTTTCAGCATTAACTATTTATCTCTGTACACGATAACCTAGTCGGCAGATGCCCTAGAATACACCGACTGAATCTCTGCTGGGGGATAAGATTGTCCCAATGAATGTCTTAGATATGACACTAAGCAGTCTGAGAGTGAGGCTCCAGTAATTTTGGAGCTTTAGGGAATGCAGAGTACCTATTTATTGCCGTCGCTCTTAGTTTTACTGTGACCCGGAGCGGTAGAACTTGATAGAGTCCTATCTATAGGTCAAATAGAACTAAACTGTGTGCTTATACTAAACTGAATTGTTTGAAATAGAACTGTTTTGATATTTAAACAGCATACTTATGCTAAAATGAACTATTTTCACAATTAACTCTGCTTAGATGAATGGCTGATGTTTAATTGAATTGTTCGGGACACATAACACTATTTGGAAACATTTAACTTTGTTGACTAAACTGAATAGTTTGAAATAGAATTGTTTTTGACTTTTTAACTGTACTTATACAAAAATGAATTGCTTGAATTTAATCTGTTTTCAAATTTAGCTGTCTGTAAACAAAAAAAAAAAAACCTCTACTTTTGCTAAACTGAATTGTTTGAAATAGAACTGTTTATACGTAAAAAATGAATTTGGCATTCAGTAACCTACAAGAGTTGATATTCCATCAAACCAAACCAAACTTAACTAAACACAGAACATGGAAGATTATTCCGCTATAATATAATATAAGTATTATTTATTTTTATTGTAATTTCGCTTTTATTTTTTACCCACTCTTTACTTCGTAGACTGTTTTTAAGGATTAAGTTCCTAGAATTAATAATGTTTAAAAAAAGTGATGGCACATAAAAATAATGGTAAGTCATCTCAATTTATGATGAATCCTAATCTCGGTTGAAGATTCTACT
This sequence comes from Sepioteuthis lessoniana, assembly GCA_963585895.1. NCBI lineage: Eukaryota > Metazoa > Mollusca > Cephalopoda > Myopsida > Loliginidae > Sepioteuthis > Sepioteuthis lessoniana. Next base: position 310,158 of record CAUZXS010003253.1, on the reverse strand, counting down.
TCTTTTCTCTGATCTTGAGTTCAATTTTGATTTTTTTCTATCCCTCAGGTCTTCCATCAATTTCTACTGGGGAACCGTGCTGAGTTGTTAGCGTGAATAAAAATATCTAATGGCATTTCAAATGACAACAGAAAGGAATATTCTGATCAGAAGTTCAAGATACCAGATTTATGATCAGAGTTATTTCCCTCGTTGAGATAACTTTTTCGTTTTGTATTCTATTTTTTCTTTTGTTATATTTATATCTGCCAATAAATTTTCTTCATGCTTTCTTTCTCTCTTTCTTTCTAATATCATATTAAATATTTCCATTCATTCTAAATGACAACACTGACAATTTTCTTCGACGAGTGACGAAACAGATAAATCATAATGTGCTAGTTTCTGATGATCTCATATTTCCGAATCTGAACTCTCGCTCTCGAGTAACAAGGATCACTGAGTGGACAGAATAACAAAAATCTTGACATAATTTCAAAGCGATAATAATATCTTAGGAACAAGGCAACGAACATGTACTTGTTATACACAAGGTCTCTTCAGAATGATTCGTGTTCTAGGCATGACACTTAACTGAATGTGGTTGTAAGGCACAATTCTAGAGATCTGAAAAGTGTCAATTACTCCTTCTGTGACATTATTTTCCTGTCACTTCGCACCAAGAGTGGCAACACTTTTCTGGCTCTCATCGATAGCTAAAGTTTGAATGATTAATTTGATTGTTCGAAAATATTTTGTAACCAATTGGAATACTTCAACTATACATACGTATGAAAATCCTTTGTATCCATATTATCAACCACTGCACTCGGGCAGGATATGACACAAGGTCAATTTGTAAGTGGAATTTAACAGGTTTGAATTCAGAGTTTTCCTTCTCCTAGACTAGTTGCTTACCAAGGCTGAAAAAATCAGTCTGCCCTACTATTTACCCATAGATTTAGGGAGAATAATTGGATTCATACCTTTCACAACGGTATTAGTGATATGTGAAATTCAATCAGCCGCGTCCAGGATTTGAAGTCGCATCGCCGTGTCCATTTCCTACGATGATAACCATTACACCACGGGCACCTCCATAAAACCCTTTGTATCAAAAAATATTTCTTGAAACTGTAGTCGTTTATTAAGGATCTCATCTACGGCTCATATCTGAAAAAATATTGTTTGAAAATCATTTGTATCAGTTAGGAACACGTTATATTATATAACAGTGTGCAATCAAAAACTAACAAAACTACACAAAAATATAAATATGAACGTACAATATACTCGATTTCCTTTAACCCAAATTATTCGGGTAAAGAATAGATACTGGAAGCTATACTCGCTTACTAAGTGTCTCACCTCTAGGTTGAATTTGAAAGATCAATTGCATTGTTTAAACAGTATTTGTTTTAGATAAGTATACTTGATGTCACATGTCTTTGTACATTGTTTTATGATTTGAGATAGTTACTTGAAGCTATAATTGCTTACGTTGGGTATATTTGGTTGATTAAAAAAAAAGTTTTAGTATTTGAAAATTATTTATATATGATTGGAATACTTGATACCATATCAATGTATGTAAATGACTTGTATTAAGAATATTTTCTTTAATTTATAATTGTTTATTAAGGGTTATAATAAATTAATTGAAATTATCGACTTTCTATAGGAATCCTTGAACCCACGACTTTTGCCAAATAGGAATGATTACTTTTTTATTTTATGTATGGGGTCAGGCAAAATGATCTGACTCATTTGTAGGTTTCATCATCATCATCATCATATCGTGCTGGCAGCACGGATATCCTTGACCCTCTCTCGCCACTCCTCCCTATCGTTCATCGCCCTAGGCAGGTCTTCAGGACAACATCCTGTATCCTCACACAGCTGCTGAATGTACGTTCGTGCTGGTCGTCCTGCTTTTGCGCGGCCGTGTCTGGGGATCCATAAGAGTACATCTCTTATGAGTTAGGTTTAATAAAAGAAAAATAAAGCAAATAAACAAAAAAGTGTTTTTATTTTCGAAAAGTACATATAATTCCATTCTGTTTCATTAGATTTTGAAAATTAAATCAGTCGAATGGGATCCGTTATTGTCTACACACTGTCGAAGGCGTTCACGGAAGTTGTCTACAACTCGGCGGGTCATTTCATGTGGAATGGCAGTAATTTCTTGACGAATTGCATCTTCAAGTTGTTCAATAGATTGAGGGCGATTACTGTATACCTTTAACTTGAGGTATTCCCAGAGAAAAAAAAAATCGCACGGATTTAAATCAGGTGTGTCAAATCATTTTGCCTGACCCTATATTTATTGCTCGGATAAGATCGAGATTCTTGATAACATAAAGATGCAAACAAATGTTTTATATTATAAGTAATTTTTTTTTAAAAAGTACGATTTAAAAGAGATTATTGCAATGGAACATTGAAAATATTCGTTATGATGGAAATAAAATATTTGCAAATTAATAAAATTTTGGCATTGAATAACACATCAGAAATTGATCAAAAGGTATTGAACGAGGCGTGATAATTATTTCAAAACTGACAGTAAGATTAGACAGCAGTCAAATCATCTTTTTATCATTACTATATTGTATTCTGTATTTCCAACCATATAAGACGCATGACTAACAATGTTATTTGGAAAATGATTGCTCACTTTTCTCCCTCCAAATTATACTGCTATCTATTTAGAAAAAGATCTCTTCGTTAATAATAACAGGTAATGTGAAATAACGAGAGGTTTATTAGATTAGGTTTGGTTAGGTTATTTGCCTTAATGGCTTATAAACCCTTGATGGTTATTTAATGCGAAATCATGTTTAAATATGATTTTTAAATAAATAGTTTGTATGTAACTATTTTGAAAGGAGCCAATGCACATTTGCATGCCCGTAGTTAAATTGTTTCAAGTACTGCTGTCTAAATTAAATATTAATAAACAGTTTTATTTGATTTTTATCATTCAGGTTTTTAGACTATTGTCTATTGTCTGCCGGAATCTTTTTCAAAGGCATCATTTAATGTAGTTCTTACTGAGTGAAATATCTTAATAAATTTAAAAAAAGACAATCTTACAGATTTCATGCTGTTTCTGTTCCATATTGTCTTAAAATCTACTCATACAATTATTTAAAAGTGTGTATGTATGTATGTATGTATGAGTGTGTGTATGTGTGTGTGTGAGAGAGATAGAGAGAGAGAGAGACAGACAGACAGAGAGAGAGAGAGAGAGAAAGAAAAATCAAGAAAGAAAGAAAGATTAAAATGAGATGAATAAATCATCTAAAAAATAAGGGTGGAGTCTCAGTCGCGTTGTGGTTGACGCGGTGGACAATGGCTCATTGTTATAGTTCTGGCATTAAACAAGCCATGAAGGTTGATATACAGTTACAGAAACAAACAAACCGACCAAACCATAAAAAAAGCTACGCGCTTATCTACTCTTGTCTCGTATAAATTTCGTTTACATAAAAAAAAAAATTCACTTTATGAAGAAGTTGTTCATATCGAATCATGACAATATAGTTTTTCAAAGAGTCTTATTTTTCACATCTTGTCGAGTTATATTCAAAACCTAAGACAGTTATATATACACTACCAAACAAAAGTGTTTGCTTACCCTAAGAAATTTTAATTTCTCATTCTAAAATGTGCTATTTTTAATGATAGAAGTTCAGCCCATTGAACTGATGTGGGATGAAGCTGAGCAATAAGTCAGAGTTAAACAACCCACTAGTGCGACTCAACTCTGGCAAAACTCACAGGAAAACTGGGCTGAACTATCTTTAGTCTATTTCCAGGTTTTGATGGAAGAATGCCAAGAATCTATGAAACACTGACAGCAGTTAAAGGAGGTTATTTTTGTGAATCAAAAGTTTAAGAATTTTGGGGCTTTGTTTTTTGTTAAATTCGGATTTAATGTAGCTCAGGAAGACTTGCATTTTGTATAATGAATAAAATCATTGCGGTACTTGATTTGTTTCATTAAGAATAGCACTTATAGGATGAGAAATAAAAAAAAAGTATGGGTGACCAAATACTTTTGATTAGTAGGATATATATATATATATATATATATATATATATATATATATATATATATATATAATAAACCTTTTTCAAATTACATGATCCTGCAAGTCAATTAGCAATTAACCAATTAGCAAAAAGCAGAAACTGAAATATTATAAGAAAATAATGAAAAACTTCAAAAACAAAACCAAATTAGAAATTAACAAATTTCAAGACTAATATATAAAAAAACACGAGTTCAAATCCTGTACGAGACTGATTGCATTTCACATAGCACTAATACCCTTGGGGAAGGTTTGAATCCAATTATTCTCCCTCCAGCTATGGGTAAATAGTAGGACACACTGGGTTCTTCAGCCTTGGTGAGGCAACTAGTCTAGTAGAAGGAAAAATCTGAATTCAAACCTGTTAAACTCCGCCTGTGCCATATCTTGCCCGAGCAGAGGGGTTGGGTAAATATATATATAAAAAACATTATTCAAAAATTATTAGAGTTAGATAGTAATACTTGAAACACTTTAGTGTGAGGCTCCAAATTTGGTGTGTGGGGATTATGGTGTACCCATCAATTACCTTTACTCACAGGTCTACTCAACCCCGAAGTGGTACTGCCTGTTAGGATTCCATCAATGGATTCAACTCGACTTGTATCCTGGTTATGATACTAAACTACATCTGATGGTGAAATGAATAATCTTGAATTAAATTATGAGTCTTAAATATCTAAACTTTAAACTATTTAAATTTTGAAAATTGAACAAATAGTCTTACTTAGCAAGAGTTGCAAACTTTTAACTGTAAGAAAGCAAATGATTAACGCTACATAGAATTAATTTTCTTAGAGCAATACTTGAAAATAGTTTACTGAATTCAAACAAATTATTACTATTAAATAGATAAAATAGAATTGCTAATGGTCAATAGCACAATTTGAAACTATCTAATTGTGTGTAAATAAAACTATTAACAATACACAAATCCATTTAACTCAGTGCAAAAAAAAAATGCTCTGGCTCGTTTAAAAAATCGTATGTTAGTATACTAAAGTAATCGTTTACACACACACACACACACACACACACACATATATATATATATATATATATATAGGTAAAGTTGGCGAGCGTAGTCGAGGTTTACCCGAACGCTCCCTTTTCGATAGCTACTACGGCAAGGTGTAGGGGTGGAAACTGATCTTTTTCTTGGATTGCTCCACTTTACCCTTGATCCATACCTTATAATGGTGAGTGTTAAGCAAGGTAGCATCATGTGCCATTTTTTGAGTTTTTGGTATATCTCGACCTGTGATTGAACTCACGTCTCCCGGGCCATTGACGATACATATGTATATATATATTTTTTCCCCAAAAGCAACAATCGGTCACATTAGGATAGTCAATGTTTTCTTTTTTTTTTTTTTTAAAACATATTTGTTCTGTGGATTTTATTTACATAGAGATCTTTACCAGGAATATTTAATTTTAATATTCTGATTTTTAATATCTTTTATTTATCCTGATTAGAATTATTCTCTATTACAGATTTACAGGATTGAATAATATATATACATATATATATATATATATATATATATATATACACGATTTGACTATTATATATATGACATACAATACAACCAACTTACCAACTAATCTCTATAGAAGATACATAAATGAGTCTTGTAAATGTTTTCTGAGAAAGGTAAAAAAGAAAACCAAACGACAAAAAGATTAATACTCTCAAATAACCCACTAGGAAAGAATGGCCATTCTAATGTTGCGTATATTATCCATTAACCCATTTAAGAAAATCAATTTAGATACATATATACTTGACCCCTTGTGAATCCATTGTATTCTAGTATAAAAGCAGTTAGTAATATTAATAAGTCTTTCAATTGATGAAAACATTACTTAGTCTTCTAGGAAGGAGTGAGCGATTATAATAAGCATTTTATTTCTAAATCCATTAGGTCGAGATTTTGTAATTAAAACTGACGTTCACTGCCCTCGCAGACAAGACAAAAACAACATCCAGCTGCGAATTCAACAGGAAATTATATCATTTTCTAGGTAGGAACATTTTAAATCAACGGCTAAATAAAAACTCACAATAATGTGTGATTTTTTCAGTTTAGTATTACATATAAACGATTTCTGCATAATTTTATGTGCATTTTTACATATATATCCTTATTTTACTTTAAAACCAAAACAATTGCAATTCGTTAAAAAAATATCAAAACATTAGTTTAAAAACTAAAATGCCAAATCAAACATTAAAAGTCAAAATTTTGCTCAATACGAAAAGATCAAAGACTCAATATTAAAATAAAATTAAAAGTGGTCTTTAACATTTGGTCAATGCCATTGATGAACAACGCTTACCTGATGAAAATTCAAGTTGTGAGTAGGGCGATTAATATTTCTATGGCGTAAATATGCAGCAACGTAATAGATAGTGTACAAAAAGACATATGGTACAATCCAGCAAACTGGTATAATAAAAGGCCTTAAAACATTCAAGATATAAGAGCAAGTCATAAACTTTATCATAAGCGACCAATAGAAATAAAAATGTGGTACTCGTAGTGTACTGGTTATCATCATCAGAAATAGAAACGGTGACCCGATTTCAAATCTTGGATGAGGCTGTTTGCATTTCACATACTCCTTGTATTCTTGTGAAAAGTATGAATCCCACTATTTTCCTTCAGGCTATTGATAAAAATTAGGGCAAACTTGGCTCTTTAAAATTGGTATGGCAATTGGTCTAAGAAAAGTGAAACGCTGAATTCAAACCTGTTAAACTTTGTTTAAAGAAATTATACAAGAGATGATATGGACGTGGCTGAGAGGAGGAAAACCGAAAAGAGAATTTATGTCCCAAATTCCACTCCGAATTGTCCAGCAGGAAGCATAGCGTAACGGTAATAGGCGTTGGTTCCCTAAGCTTCTAAGGAGACAATCATCTGGAGGTTACAGGTTCAATTCTGACTGCAGGAATACATAACACTTGTACCCAGTTAAGGCTAACGGAATCAGAACAGGTGACCCCGTGGATTCAATAAAGGACGTAGTTCGAAGATCCGTGAAGGTTCCCGAGTTCGACAAACAACTGAAGATAGCCGGCGGACATCTTGACCAAAACGTTGTAAAAATAACAATAAAGATGAAGACAATAGTCCGAAAGCCCTTAATCCTAAAATTCAACAAGCTTCATCAGAGAAATTTTGACAACTCATCTGAATTTCTTTTAGAGTGTTCGCCAATGGCCCGGGAGACCTGGGTTCAATCCCAGGTCGAGTCATACCAAAGACTCAAAAAATGGTACTTGATGCCTCCTGGCTTAACACTCAGCATTATAAGGCATGGATCAAGGGTAAAGAGGAGCAATCCAGGGAAGGAGTAGCGCCCTCCCCGACACCTTGGTGTAGTAGCTATCGAAAAGGGAGCCTTCGGGTTACCCTCGACTATGGTCGCCAACTTTACTTTTTACATGACATGAGAACACATGTTAAAACAAAATTTGATATTGCACAGAAGAATAACAAGAACAAATGTAAAAACGTTCGTTACTTAATCAGCGAATTAAAAAAAAAACGGCCTCGTGTAATATAATGTCCGAGGGATTTCGTTTCATGCCTTTAAGTTTAGTTTGGCTGAGAAACTTTTGGCTCAGTGCATGGGTTACTTAGGTGCAACATTAACACAGGTGTTCACGAAAGTGAACGCGGAGCGGATGTGTCACTCAGAGATGTCACAATAGCCCAGAAGGGAAACTGGGCTAGCAATTGCGAATGACGTAACGCAACGGAAGCGCGCAGAGGATTTGGGGATTTTGAAAAAGTCAGTTAGTTGAGTTAAGACCTGCCTCGGGAAAAGACGGTTGGCTTTCGCGGAGGCGTTGGGCAGGTGTCGCACGAGATGGGGGAGGGGAGATAAAAAAAAGCAATAATAGAAAGAATGTGTATCTCCCTCTTTATGTCGAAGAACCTTTTAAACTCAAATGTAACAAAAAGTTTTGTACCTGCACAATGAAGTCGTAAGTGTTTTTCGTGTTTCGAGATTCCTACGTTCTATTTATATATATATGAACATTATATGTCCATTTCACATATAGCCGTATCTGGCTATGGTACACTCGTCCATAAACAAACAAAAAAAAGATTAAAAAAAGGTACAAAACGTATACAAAAGAAAGCTGGGAGGAGAGGCGATCAGTTAAGAATTATGCAAGAGACGAAAATTTGCCCCTGCTGACAATTGCTATATCGCATCATTTTTACCAACCCCTCTGCTCGGGCAGGATATGACACAAGGTCATTTTTAAGCGGAGTTTAACAGGTTTGAATTCAGAGTTTTCCTTCTTCCAGACTAGTTGTCTCACCAAGGCTTAAGAACCTAGTCTGCCCTACTATTTCCCCATTGCTGGAGGGAGAATAATTTGATTCATACCTTTCCCAAGGGTATTAATGCAATGTGAAATGCAATCAGTCTTGTCCAGGATTTGAACTCGTGTCGCCGTGTCCATATGCCGCGACGATAACCATTATACCCACCGAAAATGTTTCCTTGGAAATTAAACCGATTATGGGATTTTAGGATACAAATACATCTCTAAATTTCTACCTGAAGCCGAGACCAGGCGTTAATTAACAAGAAGAAAATAACTTGAAATCAAGATTATTTTGTTGTTCCATTAAATATTAATGTATAAATTTTGAAAAAAAGGGAAAAAAATGAAAAAAAAAAGAACTAATGAAATTTTATCAGAAAACTGAAAATGTTGAAAAACATCAAGGTATCGGTGATACTAATTGTAGTTTTTGGAGTGTTTTTTTATAAAACCCCTCAGCAATTCACAGTAACAAACAACCTACATAACCCCCGAGGACGACCAGCGAAATGGTCGAAAGCACTTGGGCTAGTATGAGGTACTTTCTTCACTACCTTGACCCAGATATTAGAAAAATACAAAAAGACTTTACTTAAAGATCTTAAAGGGAAAACACCCCGCGGTCTTCAACCAACTACAGAACGTGCCAACATAATGACTTGCTGCTTATATATATATATATATATATATATATATATGGTAGGTGACTCAGAATTTGATAATCTCTGAGAGGGTCGTTCTGGTGAGGTGAGTATGATGTTGAAAGACCCGAAACTCCCCAATGACACAGAAGATTAAAACATCACTGACGACACCTACTTGCACCGGTTTAAGCGCGTGTATTCAAGGTATATATATATATATATATGTATGTGTGTGTGTGTGTGTGTGTGTGTGTGTGTGTGTGTGTGTGTGTGTGTGTGTGTGTGCGGGTGTTTATGTGTGTGTGTGTGTGTTTAGGCAGCATTTCTTCATTGAGGCATATTTGATTGAATATTATAGACATGCTTTGTCAACATGTTTTTTTTTCAATCCTTTTAAATCACCGTATATTTGTTTTGATATCTGGCTGGAATCGGCCAACAATTTTTCCTTCTGTTTCCCAAATACTTTCATGCCCTCCCCCCACCCGGCCATAATCAGGGTATGTCTATATTGCAAAAGTACAACAGAGCGCGTTATATATACGTGTGTAATTTTTAAAAATTTTGTACGTGGCAACAGAAGCTAAACACATTTACGTACATTAATACTAGTTTCGAAATTAATTTTGAGGTTGGGACGTTTATTTCTAATATAAAGAGCTTCGAAAAATCCTTACCGAAAACACAGCGATATTGAAACAACAAAATTGCAAACAAAGACAACAAATTCTTGATGCCCATTACATTAGAAATAAACGTCCCAACCCAACAAAATTAATTTCGAAACTATTTCGGACTAATGCAAATGGGAAAGCGGGTATGAACCCACAACTTATTCATCTGGTTACATGTTAGATAATACTACCACTGTTTATTCTACAAGGGTGGCTTCAGCATTATATAATCCATTTCATTTCGTATGCCATTAACACAAAGAAACCACTGAAAACAAAAACCTCTTGACAGTGGAAGGGAAGGAACGATGGATCGATTAGTAATAAAACAGTAAATAATTAGATTGTCAGCAGATATATATGTAGAAAAATAATTAGATGGTCCAACCGATATATCAGTAGAAAAATAGTTAGATGGCCAGACAGATATATATATAGAGAAATAATTAGTTGGTCCAAGGGATATATCAGTAGAAAAAAAAATTAGATGGTCAGACAGATATATATATGTAGAAAAATAATTAGATGGTCAGATGCTAATCTACTTAAATGTATTTAGGTACTGTTGCTATTTTACAGCTGAAATTTTAAAAAATCAAAAAATTACACATGTATGAATAAAATGCTGTATTGTAATTGCAATATAACCCCACTGATGATGACTCGAGAGCTACACGAATGTTCTTCGGAATCAGTTAAATACCGAAATTTTGTGCGCCAAGTCCAGCAAGAGATCAAACCAACAATTCGGCAATTTGAAAGGATCGGAACGGAAATATATACTTGAAGGATGTCTATAATATTCAATCAAAAAAGTTCCGTTCTCCGGAAGGAGACACAAACTACCTCGACATTGTAGAAGGTGTACTGCAAGGAGACACATAAGCCCCATACCTCTTTATCATCAGTTTAGACTACTAAGAAAGAAGCAGAAGGTACTCTGCAAAAACAATTATCGACGCGGACTACGCCGATAATATAGCCCTTCTGAAAAATGCACCCGCCAAAGCCTAAACCCTGCTACATAGTCTGGAACGAGCTGCTGCAGGCATCAGCCTCCAGGTCAATGCACACAAGACGAAATATATGTGCTTTAATCCAACCGGCAACATCTCCACACTAAACGGTAACTCTCTGAAACTAGTTGACAAGTTCACCTACATAGGAAGCAGTGTCTCATCAACCGAGACAGACATTGACACGCGACTAGCAAAGGCATGGACAGCTAACGATAGCCTATCGGTCATATGGAAGTCAGACCCGACCGATAAAATTAAGAGCAGTTTATTCCATGCAGCAGTTGAGTCGATTCTGCTATATGGATATAATACATGGACGCTAACTAAACGTATGGAGAAAAAGCTTGACAGCAACTATACAAGAATGCTGCAAGCAATATTGAACAAGTCCCAGAGGCTGAACTCCACAAAGCAGCAGCTGAACTGCCACCTATCACCCATCACGAAAACTATCAAAATTAGACGAACCAAACATGTAGGATACTGCTGGAGAAGTAGGGATAAGCTCATTAGTGGTGTACTCCTGTGGACCCCTTCACATGGACGAGCAAAGCCAGGACGACCAGCTCGAACCTAAATACAGCATCTCTGTACCGATACGAGATGTAGCCCTGAAGACCTACCGGAAGCAATGGACGATAGGGCAGGGTGGTGGGAAAGGGCCAGGGATATCCGTGCTGATAGTGATACATGATAATAGTATACATGTATTTCTGTCATACATCTTTTCTCACTATATACTAATGAAAAATAACTTTGTTAATCTAGCAGCATTGGTCATTCGAGGAATTTAATCTAATATTTTCCCAACATATTTAATATAATAAGAATAAAGATGATTATTCAATGAAGAAAAATTCTAATACATTAGAATGAAAATGTATAATTGTTGAGAATGAACAGTACAATACAAGAAAGGAACACGAAATAAAGAAATTGAATGGTAGAAGCAAGCTGGATGATTAGACGAAGGAAAACTTTAATCACTGACAATGACGACAGCAATGGGGGTGCCGTTAATTAGTATCTTGCAGTGAATTAATTACTAAAAAAATAACAGCCATCTCTCTTTATGTAGCAAAATTATATAAGAATATCCTTCATAATCAATACGCAGCTTATTTTTTCTTATTATTTTATTATAGTCTCTTGACGATTGATTTCAGCACAGCCAGATTCAATATAAAGCAAAATCCAACAAAGGTATATAACTATTTCGAGCTTATACGATGACAAAAAAAAGTTTCTTTTTTATTCTATTCTTTGCAGCTGTCAGAATTTCAGAGTATTTTGCGCTTCTCCTTGCTGACTGCACTAAAGTATTACACAGGATAAATATTTTAGAATTAGCACACTAGAGGGTGTTCAGTTTTTTTTTATAATTTAGCAGTAAATAAACTAATGACAAATAAGACGTGAAATATTCTTTTTGTTTAATTGCTGAACTTTCTGACTTCATAGAATATTCCTTAAACAAATAATATTACATTATTAGAGTTAATGGTGCGTTTTTCAAGCCATATTCTATGGAAAATATTATGGAGTAGACTGGTATTAAGGAAAAATTATGGAATGATTTTACTATTTGCACTAAGACGATCTTGAAATACTGATTAGATGTAAAATGTTTCTTAATTCTTAAACTAAGTGCATCAAATTATTTAAATTAATAGCATAACTTTTTTACAAGAACGCAGAGGAAAATATAGAATACCGAAGAAAAACAGTTTTCATTGACAAAACAAAAATATAATTAATAAAATGCTCCTTCTCCTTAATTGCTTTATGACTAACCACCTTTTAATTTGTTTATTTCTAAATAGGAATACAAGTGTACATCAAAGATATTAATGAAATAATTTTCAAGCATTAAAGATATTGATAAACCACGATGAAATATTAAATAAATAACATATCACAATCAAATATAGAGGGAGTTTGATAGTATCACGTATAGAATGAATACGATTGAAAACTGCAGCCTGAATTTATTGCATATATATATATATATATATATATATATATATATATATATATATACTATTTACCAACCCCTCCGCTCGGGCAGGATATGACACAAGGTCAATTTTTTAAGCGGAGTTTAACAGGTTTGAATTCAGAGTTTTCCTTCTCCTAGACTAATTGCCTATCCAAGGCTGAAGAACCCAGTCTGTCCTGCTATTTACCCATAGCTGGAGGGAGAATAATTGGATTCATACCTTTCCCAAGGGTATTAGTGCTATGTGAAATGCAATCAGTCTCGTCCAGGATTTGAACTCGTGTCGCCGTGTCCATTTCCTACGACGATAACGACTACACCACGGGCACCTCCAAATATATATATATATATATATATATATATATATATATGTGTGTGTGTGTGTGTGTGTGTGTGCGTGTGTGTGCATGTGTGTGTATGTAAAAATGCACCTAAACGACCAACCTAAAAATGAATTCAACTCATTTCAGTAATAGAAAGAACATCAAGGAACCCAGGGGCAACGGATATTTCCATTTTAGTCCCTCTCACTTAATTCCCTTTAAAAAAGCCAAACTTACTCACTGGTATTAAAAAAAACATGGATCTTCAGTGGTAATAATGAACTGAATAGAACGATGAACTAAAGCAATAATTGATCGAATTAATAGAAATTCCTAATAAACAAAGCGATCGTGTTATATAATGACCTTCGAGCGAGTCGTCAATCAAGAGATGCACCAGTGTAAATAAGCGGAAGAACAGCGGAAACAGATGCACGTTAGAAAATAATATAACCAGGTGCCCGGGCTGTTCCAGTCACTTGGAGACAGGATGCCGAAGTGAGAACCAGCTCCAGACAGAGGGCTTTGGGCCCTTAGTGACCCCCGGTTGAGCAACCCAAGCCAAGATGCGAAAGAAGTGCTGCTATGGTCGAGGAAGAACTTGGGTCAATATAGCAGTCCGTCCTTGTCTCCACTCATTTCTCACACACCACAAACATAACCCCTTCGAGAATAAAGTGTGAAAGATTTATATTTTTATAAGAAGCGTATACGTTCGTTATTGAAGTCGTCATTATCAGTTGATTATGTTCCCGTGTATATTTTTATATGCGTAGTATAGTATACAACATTCGCAAAACTTCAGCTGGTTACCCTGAAAAGAAAACCAATAGAGAAGCTGAATTGAATCTCTTTTGATTATCATTTAACATCTAATTTTCACTACGACAAAATATTTTAAAAAACTGTTTGGTCATTTTTACATTAAGCTTAAAAGATACAATATCAAGAACCAGGCATACTTACCTATCTTTGATCATTACCTCATAGAAATGATAATCTCATAGAACTGATAACCTCATTGAAAAGAAAGGAAGCAACAAGATTTTAAATATTAAAGTAACCTAGAAGATAACTTGAAAAAAATCCACAAAAGTGTGCCAACCATATAACAATGCAGACAAATTGTGCTGTAAACGCATTCAGTTTGCCAACTCATTGACAAGTTTCACGACAAAACAAAACAAAAAAAAAAAGAAAAAGAAAAAAGTTCTATGTGTCTAAGAACTAGATTGCACACACAGCCTAAAACCAAAATATGGGAAAGTCAGAATAAATATTTTTTTTTAGATTAAATAATAACAGACACAGAATCTAATCAACTGATTATTACAAACTACTCTCTATAGAACAACATTTCGCTAAACAACCATAACTTCAACAGACTTGCAACATTCCCCATCAGAATACGTATTAGAAACAAATGAACAATATCACGAAAAGAATACAAATACATGAAGAGAAAATAGATAAAACAATTCCAAACACTGACCGCAAATGCCTTTATATCAGACTAAACTGTCCTCAAAAAACCACTTGCCCAATCGGTTGGGGCTGTAGAATACACCGACTGCTTCTCTGCAGAGAGGTAAGAACCCTACCAATGATTGTCCTGGATATGATACTAAACAATCTGATGGTGAGGTTCAAGTAATGCTGGAGCTTTGGGGAATGCAGAGTCCCCCTTTATTGCCATCACTTCCAGGTCTACTCTGGCCCGGCGTGGTAGCACCTGATAGGGCCCTATCAATTGGTTAAATAGAACTAACGGCATACTTATACTAAACTGAATAGCTTGAAATAGAAATGTTTTTTGATAATTAAACCGTACTTACATTTAAACTGCGTGCTAATGCAAAACTGAATTATTTGAAATGGAACTGTTTTTTTGACATTGAAACTGTACTTACACTAAACTGATTTATATAATATACAGGGTGGAACGATAAAATTGTCGCCCTAGAATAGACCACATGATTCCATTTCCGTTTAATGAAAACTGGTTTTTTTTTTGTTGCAGACCATCTACTAATAGGCCAGTTGTGTACAAATCCTAAGAGAGATAAGAG